>RJWK010037553.1:6409-21320 GCA_004363435.1 Platanista minor | reverse complement strand
TATATATATATATATATATATATATATATATATACACACACACACACACACACACACATTAATTATATATATATATATAGCAATTATATGTGTAATATACATATATTATATATGTATATTCTCCTTTCTTCTTTCTTTCCTTCTTTATATTTTTCTTTTCAATTTCTCTCTTTGAATAATTTAAATTTTGACCTAAGGCATTAAGTTGGTTTTTTTTTGACATTTCAGCAAGATCACATTTGCTATCACTTTATATCCACATGGGTGTGTGTTTGTGGTATCATTTACAGCTAGCATGGATCCCAATCCAGAGATGTGCTCCTCCAGGCTATGGCAGGACTGGGTTGTACTGTTGCCTTACACTTCTTAATGTTGACACATTTACTAGAAGAGAATAAAAAGAAGATTATAACATTGTGATTTTACCTGAGAGTGTATACTAAATGCAATGACCCATATCCAGAAGAGAGAAAGTGGGTTTTCCCAAATATCAGTCTTGGGGCTGGGCCACCTATAGTGGAGTGAGGATCAAGGGGATGATGGTAGGAAGAACCAGGTCCTCAGGCCAGTCTCTGAGCCCCTCCTTGCACATCAACCATGTAGCTTTGAGTGCATCGCAGATTACCTATTTTACCTTACCTATAGGTAATCTGTAAATTGATTAATCTCCTCCTGGAAAATCTATCATGTGTGAAAATATTCCAGTCAAGTGCTTTTTGGTTTTCTCTTTGGTCTATGACATCTATAATCAAAATGTGATACAATAAGAGGGAATGCTATATTTTTAAATAACACTTAAACCATTCACATTTAAAAAAAAATTTATAACATCTTTATTGGAGTATAATTGCTTTACAATGGTATGTTACTTTCTGCTGTGTAACAAAGTGAAACCATTTACATTTTAAAGACATATGGCAATCCAGATTATCCATTATTCTTGCAAGCATCACATTCAATGTACATAGTGACCGAAGAAGTTCTCATTGGAGCGATTGCCCTGCTGAGTCCCCAGCATCACAACAATCCTGGTCATCTCTCCAGTCTTCACCTCTCATTAGAACCAAGTCCAGCTTGCAGATAAGTGAACACATGTTTCCCTTCCTTCTAAATACTATCTGGATGTGTTTCAGTCCCTTTGGATTCCAAGTCTGCCTTCACTTTAGACACCCTCCTGAGTTCTGGGTCTCATAGTTCTGAGTCTGCTGTGTCCTCCCTAAAGGATTTAATTCCACCTTTCAGAATCTTTCGCTCTCTTGAAGCCCAGGAGTCTGTGCATTTATAGGAGAACATTATTTTCTCTGTATTCTATGGATTAATTTATTCTTAGTGTCCGGTATTATACTAGCAGTTGAGGAAGAAGGAGGCATAAGACAAAACCCCTTCCTAGCAAATAACCTGAAGTATTTGTTCACAGTTGTTTCCAGGGCTTCCCTGGTGGCGCAGTGGTTGAGAGTCCGCCTGCCGATGCAGGGGACGCGGGTTCGTGCCCCGGTCCGGGCAGGTCCCACATGCCGCGGAGCGGCTGGGCCCGTGAGCCACGGCCGCTGAGCCTGCGAGTCCGGAGCCTGTGCTCCGCAACGGGAGAGGCCACAGCAGTGAGAGGCCCGCGTACCGCAAAAAAATAAGCTGTTTCCATTAGAATTCCCTGGATTTGTATTACAATATGATATGTAAATATGAAAACAGAAAGCATTCTGTTTTGTAAGGTGAGAAGTATATATACCTTAGAAAGTTTGGACAATTTTTTTTTTCTTCCTAAGATCTATTGTCCATATCCTTTCTTTTCCCTTGAGACTCATTACTTCACAAACTTAATTTTAGCCAGACCATGCATAACAGATTTTATCTATGGAAGAAATGACAGTGAGAAATATGAACTGTCAAAGCAGTGATATTTAAGGAAGATTTGATGTCAAATTGAAGGTTGGCATTTTAGTTCAGAAGTGTATTCATCTATTCTTTGACTTCATAAATCATATTTAGGCTATTAGTAGCTACAGTAATGAAGTTACTGTGGATTCTAGAAATGAGGGATTGCCAGTGTGGTCTAACATGTATCTTTAATAAACTCTGGTTTTGAATTGCTAAAATTCAACCTATTTGACTGTGTCAGAAGAGCTTTAATGTCCTTCATTGTGCAAACTTTGTTTCTGTCACCATTGACAAATCCTAATGGGGATTACTTTAGTTATGGGTGACAGAATAAGCTGCAACAGTAACCCAGCATTCTGTCATGGATCCAAGCTAGTTACGAGCTTTGCTTTTCCCGCTGCAGGTAGAAACTTTGCTCCATCGACAATGGACACAGAAATCCTCGCCTCTTCTGTCATTTCTTCTTATTTACCATAAGCTCTTTCTTTCTTGTGCGGCCCAATTTAAAATTATATATTATGGAGGTATTTGAAACTGCAGTAATAAATATGTGTTCTACACATTTTTAATCACTTGCCAGTCTGCATTAGCTTTTAAATTATTAATAAAGTGAAATCCATTGATTTCCTCCAGTTGTTTGAACACGAGTCTGACCTAATCCTGCCTCAGGCTTGAGGGGCTCTGAGATGAACAGCAAATCCTTGAGCTAAACATTAATTTTGTGGGATTTAAACATAGTACTAGTTTTTATTCCTAAAGGAGGCTACTCCTTTGTCTTTTTCCTTCTGAATTTGCAGAAGTATTATGAACTTTGGTCTGTTCATTTTATACATACAAAGTAAATCTTGGACAAAACAAGTTTGTGATACCACTAAAACTTGACCTTTCTCATTATTTTGTGCTGATATTAGAAATTTTACCATGAATGTTCATAAAATAATAGGTTCAGACTTTAATACCATTTTTAATTTAGATTGAAGCACATTTATGAGTAGAGCATTTTTGTTTCTTCTGTGTTAGGAAGAGCTCTTTTTTTCTAGTTATATTTCAAACCATGTTAAAGTAATACATTTGGATTTATTTCATATTTTCTTAATGAAATCTCATTTTCTATATCTCTTTGCTCATTGACATAATATCAGTTAACATATTTTTATTTCTTTTATCTATAGAAGTTGAATGATATATCAATTTCCCTTCTCAATCTCCTGACAATTGCAAAGGTGTGTTAAGCAAGGTGGCAAGATTGCTTTTGAATGGAAATTTAGTTTGGTTTTGTTCGCCTATTTTTTTTTTTTGAAAAATACAATTTAAAGCTTTAGAAGCTGGTGAGTAGCATGAGCTAAAACTTCTAGAAGACAGAGAATAAGCATAAATAACTTACCTCATTCTACTGGCTCAAATTTTGTTTCTCAAGAACAAAAGAAAAATTGCCTATGACTACAGTATCACACACTGACTAGCATGTAGTCAGTTACTTAAAAATATATGAATGAATTTGTGAATGAATTAGCAATCTTATATTCTATGATAAACTTCTCAAACAATGCTGTTTGATGATGATAACTCTTCAGCTAGAACCGTTTCAGATAGTCCAGAATATTCATAGTTGGAGAAAATTGATTACAGCCTTTACTGATCCAAATGTCATAATATTATTATTCAATTGTCATTGATTTACTGTTCATATATGAGCTGCTGAGTATTTGACTTGATCAATTTGGTTGTTCCTTGCAACCAAATTTGGAGCTCTTCACTTAATATACTATGCTTATGGAATATAATTATACATTTTTTTCTGCTAATTTATTAAAATCTACAGTAGACTTTATCAAACTCAGAGTTAATGTATATATTTATAACTGGGAACTGAGAAATGGAAGGTTACAAGTGTTTATTTGACCAAACAGTGGCAAAAAAAAAAAAAATGTTATTTTTATGTGTGTAGTCTCCCTGTATGGCAAGCCCTCATAACTGCTTCTGATCCCAAATCTCAGGGAATTTGTTTCTAACACCATAATAATCTTTCAAAAGCAACCGTGATTATAGTAACTTCAAAGCAGCAAGCATCTGTACTTTAAGATGGGCCAATGGAAGCTAGCATTTGTCTTTCATAAAAAAGCAGTCGTGCTTTTCTCTGCTGCCACTTAGAAGGGCTTCCTTGGGGACCTTGTTAGATGCTTTCATGTGAAGACCATTTGACCCACTTCTGATTAGTGTGCAAGTTTTCATGGCAGTGGCTTCTGGGAGGGAGATGCCGTTGGCCTGTCACCTCCCTATTCTTGAAGTGAAAGAAAACTCTCAGTGGAATATATTAAGGATAATAAAGGGAAGAAGAAACACCAGTTAAAAGAAGGATGAAATATTGAACTACTATTAAAAAAATTCAATGAACACATATTTCTGTACCGATTATTAAGAGGATAACACAGTCAGTAACACGGCTTCCTATTTTGTGTTCAGAAGAGTTTAACTTCTCCATTTCTTTTTCTTACATTTCAGAAATATGTGTTTTGAGAATGCAAAAAGTAAGTGGCTTTGTAGCTCATTTTACTTTGGGTCAGTCAGTTTTCCTTTAGATGAATACTCATTTCTATGTTAGAATAACACTAAAAAATATTAAAATGTCTTTAAAAGTAGCAAAAAATGTACCAAGAATCTCTGGATTTTAATGTTTCTAATAATTTTCATTATAGCTTTTATAGCCTTAGGTAAAATCTTTCCTCACCAAATTGTTGGCATGAATATCAGGAACAGTGTTGATATCAAGGTATCAAAAAGCTTCTAACCATGTTACACCACCTTTAAAATTCAAGGCCAGGAGAAGATGGCAGAAGAGTAAGACATGGAGATCACCTTCCTCCCCACAGATACACCAGAAATACATCTACACGTGGAACTGCTCCTATAGAACACCCACTGAATGCTGGCAGAAGACCTCAGACCTCCCAAAAGGCAAGAAACTCCCCACGTACCTGGGTAGGGCAAAAGAAAAAAGGAAAAAACAGAGAAAATTCAATGCCAAGTCTTCAGTAATAACTATTATTCAATTTGGAATTTATTTAAGTTCCAACTTGCATAAATAGGCCCAATACTTCTCCTTTTCTTGTACTAACAGGATGCTTACACTCACAAAATCAAACTACATAGAAAATAATTTACTTAGTGGTTTCTCCTGCTGTTTTAATTTACTTATACATATGGCAATAGGTTACCACATAATCCAACATTTGCTCTCTTTTTACTCCCTCCTCCCATTTAGGAGTACCACAGTGTAATTTTCCATTAGGATACGTTAATTTTAATGTAGTTTATTACATATCACAGTAGATTCCACACACAGTGTTCAAGTACTCTCATTTTTAATTTCTCTTGCTTTATCCCTTTAAAAGCCACAGCTGTTACTAGGATAGCAAAAATGATGTTGAATAGCTGCTTACTTTTCTACTTTCCCAGAGGGGTGGGGGAACAGCAGGTAGCATAGCCTCATCCCCAAACCAGATGTTACTTTATTAAAAATTGAACATTTTGGAGGGAATAGAAGGAGATTTATGCTTTAAGAGAGCAGCAAAATTAGAAGGAATAAGACTATAAGATGGTCCAATTCAGTTTTAAATTCGAGCTTTGTTTATAGTTTATTATCTGCATTTTATTTAAATTGTATTTTAGATCTTTGTGGATAATAAAAGCCCAAGATCTAACCTGATACTAATTAGTTGTTATCGTTGTTAGTCAATCCAACAAGTTTTTCTGGAGTTTTACCATACACTGACATCAGGATAAGTTCTGTAAAGGACCTAATTGTAATAGATTATAATACAATGTAATTCCTCCCTTATAAGAGTTTAATTATTCATCACAATTTACTAAATTATTTTATTAGAAGTAGAATTTTTAAAGGAATTTAATATGTATAGTGTGATACATTAATCTACCATTTAAATTTATTTTTGTTGGATTATATTTTGCATGGATTGTTTTATACCTCTTTAAGGTATGAACAAGTCACAGCTTTGAAAGTGCTGTAATTTTGCCAGTATTCAGGACTCTTTTTTTTTTTTCTTCTTCTCCAATTCATTTTGGAAGCATGTTGAAAATTTCAACTACTAGGAAATCATTCTGCAATAGCTTAATCACTGGGAACCGCCAAATAATCAAGAAAATTGTGTATTTTCAAATCTAGCCATAAGGTTTAAAAATTACATCTGATAAAATTTTAAAGAAAATGTTTTCCATTCTCAACTGCATCCATCCATACATCCCCAAGTTGAAATTCTTATTTTTGTCTCATCTACTTTCTAGGTTATTATTTGTATTTCTACATCCTAAATGATAAGATAGGTAGTGCTTTTTCCCATATCATTCAAAGAGAGAAGATTCATAATTTGTAAGAAAATTATAGAAGAGTCAAATTTTAAGGCTAGACAGTCTGTTAGTCACTCTAAATAAATTTCTTTCTTGCTGTATTTCTGAGTTATTTCATCTTTGAAATAATCAAATTAATAAGAGCATCCTCATCATCTTCCAATGACACTGTAGTGACAAAACAGTAACTACATGAAACACTTTGATCTTTAAAATTATTATGTGTTATTGTATTAATGTTATAGTTACTATGGCCACTAGGGACTAATTGAGCACAATTATGCAGAATCATTGATGTTTAATCTACTGTACTTAAGCACTTGTATCTATTTGCAGGTGTTGATATGTACTAAGCTTCCCCCCCTCTACCCCAGAGTGCTAAATATCTCTGGACACAACCATTCTATTAGACTCTGCCATGCTTAGATTGCTGCTGTTGAGTGTCTCAGTTATATGCCTGTCAACTGCCAGCTGAGGATGGATGGTTTAAGTCTTGCAATGAGTCAGTCAGCAAAAGTACATCTTTTCATTTGTTTTAATCTTATCAATTTAACTTTATTTTATTAGGTCAACAAAGAAAAAGACCACACTTATCTTGTCAAGTTATTTCATAATACTGTGAACTCATGAGTAGAACAGTTTTTAGCTTTTCTTTGTAGAGGGAATGAAGATTTCATCTCTGAGGTCTATAGCAAAAGCGAATGCATTGAGGAAACAGTGGCAAGTTTAGATTATATATAAATATATGTTAAAATTTCTTGGTTACAAATACTTAAGGAATATTTAAAGCTATGACATATCTGAATTTTAGAAAAGATCTAGCTGTGTGAGTAGTACACATATCATTATAGTATCTGTTTTCTCAAAGAAAATATTCACAGTGTTACTGTAGAAATAAATCATGCTTCTGAAAAATTATTTATCCCTTCATCCAAAAGGGAATTCATGCATAATGAGTAACCTGTAAGTGACCAAAAAACTTAGTCAGTGAGATTGATCATAGTCTGTTTGTCTTTTGTTGCACCCTACCAACCTAGATATTCTGTGAAGTCAAAGTACATAAAAATCTACATGGTAGAATCCCTCTCCATGAAGATGCATTTAAACCAGTCTTATCTGAGAGTAATAATCAGAGACATTAGTTTCTATAGAGGGGTGGCGATGCATGCTCTAGAATAATCCATCTTTAGGCAGTCCATCATCACATCTCTTACCTAGAAGACTCTGCCTACCTTCTGGCTGACAGCCCAGGTTGGTGAGGGAGCTTTATAGGTGAGAATACAATCAGTTACCTTGACTAAAAAATCCTAGGGGGCTTCCCTGGTGGCGCAGTGGTTGAGAGCCCGCCTGCCGATGCAGGGGACACACGTTCATGCCCCGGTCCAGGAAGATCCCACATGCCGTGGAGCGGCTGGGCCCGTGAGCCATGGCCGCTGAGCCTGCGCGTCCGGAGCCTGTGCTCCACAACGGGAGAGGCCACGACAGTGAGAGGCCGCGTACTGCAAAAAAAAAAAAAAAAAAAAAATCCGAAATAAGAAATCTCTCTATGTACCCCTGTGTATTTAGTGGCCACATCGTTTGGCAAAGATGTATGTCTTTCTTTGGGCAATGTATATATGTATGATATTTACTTATAAATAAATGTCTATGAGTGCTTATATCATTCATAAAATATTTTTGGCAAAAAATTGGGATTTTTAAATTGCATTTATCTTTTTAAGAATTTTTTAACCTAATGGAATTTATAAAATTTTAGTGCTATAAGCTGTCTTGAAGTGGAAGAAACTGTTAAGTGTTTTTCTACCTTTGTTCTGGATATACCTGCAAAGCCCTTTAGTTACTTTATTTTAGGAATAGATGCTGCTTTTAGAAAAATTAAGCAGTAAGAACAAACAAAAAGAAGAAGAGAAACAGAGAAAGAGAGAGAGAGAAAATTTTAAACACTTTTAAATCTTAGTACCAAAAGAATGTTTTTAAGATTCAGGTGTTTAGTCTTCATATTTTCTAAGCAGGAGGAACTATACAGTACGTAAGTATTTTATTATGTATGTAATATATTTTATGTATAAATTATATACACTCATAGTCACTTCAATAATGGGATAATAAGATTCATTTTTAAGCCAATTATATGACCTTTCCTTATGCACTTATTTGGATTTTAGACATCTAAGCCATTTGCAATCTCTTCTGATTCAGGGAAACCAAAAGAGAGGATTTTCAGGGAAGGTGCAGAAGTTAGTGTGGAATGCTGGATTGGGAGAAGTGGGTGTTCAGACTAAAAAGTAAGGGGGTGGTCTTGGTGCCCAGCTAAGGGTTTATTTTTAGTTTTATTAACTTTGCCAGTGATTTTGTTCTATTCTTGAAATCTGAAGAGAGAGAAACAGAGAAAGAAGGAGATTACACCTAGTAGTTTATACTTAGTCTATGTTTGGTGAAATATAATATTATCTACATGAAAAAATTATTTACTTTAGTAAAGAAATTTCTCTTGGTCATATTTGTAAACAACATAGTTTTTTTTTTTACTAGACCTCTTTTTAATGACTTTATTAATGGCAAGTCTTGTAAAAAGCCTGGAGTTAACAGAGGATTTTCCCCTCTTTCTAAAAGTGATGTGATTCAAGATCCTGTGTCAGAAACTATCAAAGATCAGAAATTACTTCTTAGTAGTTGGTTTTTAACAGGTGGCTTTGAAAGCGTCTTTGAAAAGACAAGTTAGACTATCAAGTTTGTTTTGTTTTGCTTTGTTTTTTCATATTTCCCTCCTTTCCACTCTCATTAGATATAGATTTTAGGAAAATACTTAAATGAACTGCAATGAACTATTCTAGAGAAGTACTCAAAACTGTTAACTATGAGAATAACCTAGTTAAAAACTTTGAATGAATGATAAAGAGAGTTAAGTTTATTTTGGCACATTAGTTCTCTTGATATCTAAACTTTCCCCCAGAAGTTCTGCAGACAGGGTGCCCTAATGAAAACATTCTTTGGTGACAAGAGATATTATAATCCTGGCTTTGTAGTCAGGACATGTTTTATGGAAGTCTCTTAGTGATTTCTTTACAATGTGTGGCTTGACAAACCAATATTTTGTTTTGTTTTTTAGTTTTAAATCACAATTCAATACACCTTAAAGTGCTGAATTGGGGATCTGAAATCTATGTTCTTTGGCACAAATTTCAAATTGTACCTTTTAAAGCCAAACTCCAAGCAAGTCCTAAATCCCTAAGTTTCTAAATTCCTTGAAGATAAAACCATACCTTAATGAGAATTTGACCATTGTAATGGACTGCGTGTTTGTGTCTCCTCCACAGTTCACACATTTAAACCCTAATCCCCAATGGGATGACAGTAGGAGGTGAGACCTGCAGGAGGTAATTAGGTGATAGGAGTGGAGCCCTCGTGATGAGATTAGCGCCCTAAAAGAAGAAAAAGGAGAAAGCTTGCTTCCTCCCTCTTTTTCCTCCACCATGTGAGGTCACAGCAAGAAGAGAGCCATTTGCAAACCAGGAAGCAGGCCCTCGCCAGACAGTGGATCTGCTGGCAACGTGATCTTGGACTTCCTGCTTTCAGAACTGTGAGAAGTGAATGTTTGTTGTTTAAGCCACCCAGTCAATTGTAATTTGTTTAGCAGCCCAAACTGACTGAGACAGGAATATGCTCAGGAGTAAATTGACTTAAGTGGCCATGATAATGACTGGCACATATATGGTACTTAACAGCACTGAATATAGTGTTACCTTTTAAGGGTAAGAATACCTGTGGTGGTGGGTGGGTGTGCATCCATATTGATCTATCTATCCTTTAACTTTTTTTTTTTTTAATTTATCAAAAGTAGAAAAAAACACCACACTTGCATTATCCCCCAGAAAACTGAGGTCACAGAAACCCTAAGTAACCTGCCAGCATCACATAGCTCTAAGAGTCATGGTGCTGAAACTGAAATCCAAGCAGCCTGGCACTAGGATGTAGGTTGAAATCACTGCAGTACACTGCCTTGGGCTGGGCTTTTCTAGGTTAGGAGATACTTTGCTGTGTGTCTATCAGGTGGGAAAAGAGAGGTGAAGAGGGGAGTGTGTGGAGAAACAAGACAAGGAAGATGGATAAGCAGGTAGAGGAAAGCAAACAAAAGCATTAGGAATAAAAGCATTGAAATTGATTTTTAAATTGTACTTCTTAAAACTGTCATTTTGTAATTACTCTAACCATGTAGCTTGGCTTTTGTTTAAAAAGATTCCTTACTTCTGGCCCAGGATGTGTCATTACCCATTCAAAAAATTCAGGCCTGGGCTTCCCTGGTGGCGCAGTGGTTGAGAGTCCGCCTGCCGATGCAGGGGACACGGGTTCGTGCCCCGGTCCGGGAAGATCCCACATTCCGCGGAGTGGCTGGGCCCGTGAGCCATGGCCACTGAGCCTGCGCATCCGGAGCCTGTGCTCCGCCGCGGGAGAGGCCACAGCAGTGAGAGGCCCGCGTACCGCAAAAAAAAAAAAAAAAATTCAGGCCTTTAAAACAACAGACTTAGCTCAAAGAGGAATGTATGGGTGACACGAATAATCTGACTGTTGGTAAATTATAATCAGAATTATTAAAATGTTTCAATATCTTTAAGGACATCTTATATAATTACTGGTAGTTGATATTTCTGAACTGCACTTACTTTCCTGTAGCTTTTTGCAGGGATTGATAATGTGAAATCCACCATGGATTTTTCTAGAGTCATTTTGGGGGCCTTGTGAAGTAAACCAGACATCTGGGAGCATAGCTCTAAAAAGCCAGTAAACTCACTTTAAATATTAAAAATTATCCAGTGCATTTTGTTCTTCTAAATGTATCACTTTACAAGTAATTGATTTAAAATATTTAATGTGCATATGTTTTAAGTGAGAAAGAGCATGATCAGCTTTTCTTCTGAGGAACGTTCCCTTATTAAACTGTGCTTGTTTTGTGATTTGGTTCAAGAACACTTTTATACTGGCTAGTAGATGGCGTGTTATGCATTTGAGAGTGAGCTAAATGCAGATTTATTTAGTCTCATAGCAGCCCTGTATTTCCATTTCAAAGATGAAGTAAAATGAGGTAGAGCCTAGTTAGGTGAATTTTCGAAATTCTACACCTAGTGAGTGGTAAATTTCTAATTACAAGTCAAGTTTTTTCTCATTACAAAATTTCTGTTGTTAATCTCTGTGTCTTATTCTATTTGAAGTAAGTTTTAATTTATGATCTTTCCTACCTTCTCTGGGAGGGTCCCTTGTAATAATAAAAATATAGGACTGTGTGAGTTTTTCAGATTGTTCTTTGGATTCTTGATTATTTCCTGACACAAGTCACAAATACAGGGGATACAAAAACATTGTAAAAGGAATTAAATATGTCCAGAAATTTCTTGCCTTTGGTTAGATTTCTTCTTCGTCAGCCCCTACATTTTACTGAAAATCCAGCTCTTGTCAGATGGTTTATGAGTTTATACTTCATGTCATTTATACTGGTCATGTGCTACTGCAGAACTAGATCTAGGAAGGGGATTCCAATCCTTAAATACAAAATGACTTCATTTATATTTCTAGAATTCAGCACCTATTATTACTCATCCAGTGTTACGGACTTTTTCATGAATCCAAATCTCTTCACATAGAGACAGCGTATTTTATATTGCTTTGTATATATGCTGGATAGAACTCAGAATTTTTTTTTTGGCTGCATTGGGTCTTCGTTGCTGCGCGCGGGCTTTCTCTCTAGTTGCGGCGAGTGGAGGTTACTCTTCATTGCGGTGCACAGGCTTCTCATTGCAGTGGCTTCTCATGTGGCAGAGCATGGGCTCTAGGCACGCAGGCTTCAGTAGTTGCAGCACACGGGCTCAGTAGTTGCGGCACGCAAGCTCTAGAGCACTCGGGCTTCAGTAGTTGTGGCGTGTGGGCTCAGTAGTTGTGGTCCACGAGCTTAGTTGCTCCTTGGCATGTGGGATCTTCCCGGACCAGGGATTGAACCCGTGTCCCCTGAACTGGCAGGCAGAATCTTAACCACTGCACCACCAGGGAAGTTCCAGGATTTTTCTCAAATGCTTCTTGAATTAGATTTTGCACTGTAATTCATTTTGAAGACTATCCTGTCTCTTTAAGAGGCAGAGTTAAACCTATTGGACCTATAAAAGGGGTATGCACTTGAAAACTCGGTGGGTTGGTGTCCTTCAGAGAGCATTGAGATATTGGAAGGAAAGCTCTAAGGGACATATTCTATGGAATTAGTAAGCAGGGATAGACCAAACATTTCAATGGAGTAGCAAATCCAAACGAGAATAGTGGAGTTTGAACTAGACCGAGGTAACAAGGTTTTACAATTGTCACTTGGTCCTCAGGCCTCGGTTGCCTGGAATAGATCAGTGTTCCAGTTTGGCTTTATGCTTACAAATGGTTGGCTTTTCACTTGGCATTTGCTGTAATAAAACAACACTGGCAAATGGGTGCCTCCAATTAAAGGTACCCAAAGACCACAGTTCCTTGACAACTATGGAGGAATTGGGGGATGACTCCTCGGTATATTGAGACTGCAAAAATTTTATGTGACAGTTTCTATATAGAATATCATTACTCATGGGTGCTTTGTTTTAAAATAAACATTAAGCATGGGGAAATCATTAAAAGAGGGTAAAGCCTTGTGAAATATAATAGTTTATGTGTAAGTTTATGTACATAGCCCCTCTGTATAAACATTATGTGCATGCGTATGTATAAGATGTAAGGAGGCAAAACCGACTTTTAGTTGTGTTTATATAAAACAGATAATTTCATGATTACATTTCTTATTCTGTGTGTCACTTACAGTATTTCTTCTCACAGTTGTTGGACAACAAGCTTTGACATTTTAAGAGCCTACAGATGTCATAATTAAACTTAGTAATCAGTCTAGAAATAAACACATAAATAACAAGGGATCCTAAAGGTCAGCAATATGGCATGGCATAAACATGGAATTCCAGTGCTTGCTTCTAACATGAAAAAATGTATTCTGCAGTTCAAAGCATGTCATTGTTTGCATATGTTCAAATGAAATATGAAAGAAGAAAAACTCTCTCCAGATGATTAATGTAACATTTTACAAGGACATATGGATGTTCTTAGAATTTAATGGGGGCAGGGGAACTTACCTGGAATCAATTATGGGAAATTTGGCAAAATGGAAGTGAAATACACATTCGCTATTCTTGTTATAATTACTTGACATGTATTATAAGAATTTTTTAAAATCCAAAAGAATAAGATGAGAGTTATTCCAGTCAACGGGAATTAATTCTATTCAAATAATAGCATGACAAACATGGCATCCTCAAGTTTTGGAACTGATTTTGAAGGATAGATTTCCATGTGTGAGGAATAAAGCTTGAGTACTGGCATTTTTTCTGCCCTGAAATTTTCTTAAACCCTCCCCAAGTGATGTTGTTTCTCCCAGCTCTTGTGCTTCTTCAATTCATATACTTGCAACATACTTCTCTGAGAGCAAAATTCACAGAATTGTTTGTTTACTCATCTGTGTCACCAGACTAGGAGTTTCCTGAAACCAGGGACCTCTCTTATAATACGTCTTTGCATTTCCAGTTATTTTTGACTCATGAGGTAATTCTTATTTCATATACTGCTAGGTCAGGGCTGAGAGTTCCCAGTAAGAGATGAATAAGAATTATTTGAAAAGAAAAAAAAAATGAATACATGTATATGTTAGTGCATAAATGTACAGATATTTACTGATTTTTTTTTTGGGGGGGGTACGCGGGCCTCTCACTGTTGTGGCCTCTCCCGTTGCGGAGCACAGGCTCCGGACGCACAGGCTCAGCGGCCATGGCTCACGGGCCCAGCCGCGCCGCGGCATGTGGGATCTTCCCGGACCGGGGCACGAACCCGTGTCCCCTGCATCGGCAGGTGGACTCTCAACCACTGCGCCACCAGGGAATCCCATATTTACTGATTTTGATTTAAGAATTTCCATTTTAATCACTAAAGAAGGTAGAAAGTGTACTTTTTCATAGGAATGAAATAATATCTTAAAACCTTTTTTGTAAAAGATATTTAAATTTGTTTCAATACCACAGTTGTATTTAATTAACAAAAAATTTAAGGTTACCTTAATATCTTTCATAGCTTCATATTATCCTTACAGTTAAGCCTTAAATAACCGTTAAGCCTTTAAAGTGAGTGTGTGACAGTATTCTGCCCTAAATATAAGTTAACATTGCAGGAAACATTAGGCAATGATGGGAAATATGCAGAAGTCAGAATTGCAGTTACTCAGCTTAGGATAAATATTAGTTATAAAAAGTACAAGCTTCTGCCAAATACCAATTTTTCCAAGTCTAGTAAAGGACTGGAGATTTTTAGGAGTTTAGGAGTTTAAGGGGAAAGAAGGAAAAGAGCACAAATGTCCTTGGAATGCAAGAAATACAATTTAATGGTGCAAAGGTTAGCAAAAAGTCCCCTTGGGGGCTTCCCTGGTGGCGCAGTGGTTGGGAGTCCACCTGTCGATGCAGGGGACACGGGTTCGTGCCCCGGTCCGGGAAGATCCCACATGCCGCGGAGCGGCTGGGCCCGTGAGCCATGGCCGCTGAGCCTGCGCGTCCGCGCAACGGGAGAGGCCGCAACCGTGAGAGGCCCGCGTACCGCAAAAAAAAAAAAAAAAAAA
>RJWK010037552.1:0-21220 GCA_004363435.1 Platanista minor | reverse complement strand
CGTTTGCTAGTGTGCATATGTCCATGCCAGTCTCTCACTTTATCACAGCTTACCCCTCCGCCTCCCCACATTCGTATTGAGGTGGATGGACCTAGAGTCTGTCGTACAGAGTGAAGTGAGTCAGAAGGAGAAAGACAAATCCCGTATGCTAACACATATATATATGGAATCTAAGAAAAAAAGAAGTGTCGTGAAGGGCCTGGGGGCAGGACAGGAATAAAGACACAGCTATTCTTTTTATGCAAATCATTTTTCACTTTCTCTCCCATCTTTACAGCAGCTTCCTCCTCAGGTGCCTCGCTGGAATCCCGGGGTCGGCCCACTTGGGGCAGCTGAGGGAGATGCCACTTTAGAAACCAGGATACGAAGTGGTCGGGAAGCAAGTGCCAGGCGAGGGCTAATTCCCCCTCTTCTCAGACTCCCGCTGTCCCTTGTGAGGCCTCACGCTTCGGGTCCAGCTCAGGTCATCTGTGTGGCTGCCTAAGAAAGTGTTTTGTTGTTGAAAGCGCTTCTCACAGGCTTTCTGAGGTGCAGGTGCAGGCGATGGAGCAGCCTCCCCGGGACAGGCCGGCAGGCTCTCAGCCCAGGCCAAACAGCCTCCCTCCAACGCCCTGCCACTCACATCACGGGGGACCCTTCACTGTCCTGTTGACCAGTGGCCCATGGAGGGCACCAGACGAGAGGTGACAGGCTCTGCTCTTGTGGCTTCTTGTAGCTGGGACAGCCCTGAGCTGGGGTAGGAGGATCTGAAGGGGCCCAAAGGCTCTGTTAACTAAAACGTTGTCATCTAAGTGCCCAGAATTCCTCCGTTAGAAAGAATCTTTGGATTAAGGCCATTGGGCCTCCAGACAGGTCCTCAATGTGCATACATGCACCGGGGCAGGCAGCAGGTGCAGCAAAATATCAGTACAGCTTCTGGGGCTGGACCAATAGGACACCGGCGGATAAATGCTGAGAACATTGCACAAGAATCAGAGGTGGTGGAGGCCTAAGAGGACAAAGATCAGGTGGAACAGCCCCGCTGGGGGGCAGGGGGCACCCAGAGGCCAGGGAAGGGGCTAGGAGGCCAGCTTTCCAGTTCCAGCTGTGCCATTATCTTGAGGGTGAAAAACTGACCCTGTGGGTCAAAGATGGGAGCCCCTCCTGGGTAAACCGAGGCAGCAGTTCAGACCATCCCCAAGGTTAGACCTTGGGGAGACTCAGTTGGTTAACTCTCAGGTTTTCTGGTTCTCTGCGGCCAGAAGCACTGGGACAATGAGGCACCGGGGCGGCCGGAGGGGACGAGGGTGGGAGTGTGAAGAGGCTGCCACTGGGAGGTGACGGAGGCGATCACGGTCCGAGGCAAGTGCAAGGCCAGGCAGAGCCCCGGCAGGCAGGGCGCGGGGGAGGCTCCGGGAGGCCCTGGCTGCGGCCCAGCGTCGCCTCCGCCCTGCCCACCCCGCTCCGGGCTCCGTCGGGCGCCCCTCCCGTGCCGGTGGAGGCCGGGCTCAGGTTTCCCGGGGTGAGCGGTGGCCCGAGGCCCGCCGGCCAATCTGCGCTCGGCTCCCCTCGCGCGCGCTTCGGGGCCTCTCCTTGCCCCGCCCGGCTCGGCCTGCTTCCCTCTCTCCCCTCCCTGCGCCCTCCCCAGCCCGTCCGCACCACCTTTCATCCGCATCTCTCTCCAGCGGGGAAACCCAAGACCCCGTGTTTCCTGTCGTGGTTTCGTCCTCGCGGAGGGCAGATCTCCCACGTCCCTGTCCCTCCCGAACTCTCCCCTCCGCCCCCCAAGGGATGGCCTGGCGATACAGGCAACCGCTCTCTCCTGACTGGGGGCCCCGGCAGCCTGGTGGGGCTGGGGGCTGCTGCTGAGCGGCTCTTAACACAGCTGTTCAGGACACCCCCCAGGGGACGGGAAGGTGACGCACCCTGAGTTAGCCACCACAAAGAGAAACCCACGTAAGCTGAGGTTCTCCTGGGCTTGACAGAAATCGGGCTGACTTCCGGGAAGAGGAGGATCAGGCTTGTGCGGAACTAGACAGACCTTGTTGAAGTTCTTATACCAAATCTGGAGTCCGGATGTTTTGGGAGAGAGGTGTCCTGGGTTGGAACTTTTTGGGAGGAGAGTCTTGGGAGGTTTTAGAGGTGAGGTCCCTGTAGATTCCTTTTAGGAACGTCTGGGGCTGTATTTCAGCTTATTTTGCTCAGCTATAAAAGGCATTCTGGGAGGTCAGCAGATGAGCTTTGAGAATTTACAAAACAGCAAGAGAAAGAGATAAACTACCACCCTACTAGGGGCATGACCTCTGGAATGGCATCCAGTGCTGGAGAGACCACTCTGCCTGCAGCCTGCAAGCCAGGGCAACTGCTTTCTGCCAGCTCAGATGTTGATGGGAGCCTTGATCTTGGGCGAACGATTTCCCTCTCTGGGTCTCAGGGTTCCAGGTGGAGTAGGGGTTAGGCCTTCCAGGCTTCCAATAATGGAATTTCCTGTGGACCGCAAAGGGCGGGGGTGGGGTGGGGGTGGGGGGTGTCTCTAATACGCCCCTCCTGGCCAATCACAGCCTCTGCATCTGTGCGCTGTTTTTCTTCCTTTAGAATGAACTTAACTCAGGAATGTTGCTGATAATTGCCCCCCTTCTCCCGGTTTTTATTACTACTTGAAGATGCTCATTAAGTATCTGGGGAATGAGGCCTGGCAGATGTTTAGGACTTGGAGGGTTGGATTCAGTGTTGGAGAAAGAGCCCTGGATGGAGCACAGAGCTGGCTCCTCAAGGGTTCTGGGTGCCCGCTGTGGGCCCTGGACCTTCCATCACCTGACTTGTGTGTGCCCGAGCCTCTGCCGCCTTCCCTGGTTCTCTCCAGGGCAGGCACCTGAGCCATGGGAGAGTCCCCTGGCCTGGAGCAGGGAGGGGGCGGCTGCTGAGACCTGCACCCAGTCTGCAGGTGGGGCAGCCTGGAAGCAGTGTGGGGAGGCTCAGAATGAGCCCTTGCCTGGAGCGAGGGTGCGGTGGAGGGCTCGGCTGAGAAGCCTGCAGCTGCAGTGTTGGGCACAGCATCCCAAGCAGGAGATAAAGATTTAATGACCATGGGTGTCAGGCACCACTCTAATCCTCTGAGGCCCATCTCAGAGCCCATCTCCTCTATGCAAACCTCTTTTCAAGCAAAAGAAGAGGAAGAGGAAGAAGGAGGAGAAGGAGAAAGGCAACCCTTCCTTAGTTCTCAGCGTGGCCGAAACTCTCCTCTGACTCCCAGAGTCCAGACCAGATAGCGTATAACTCTCTACCGTCTTGCATTTAATCATTTCAGGGCTTTTCCCATGGGTTCCCAGATAGGATATGATCACTCCAGGCACCTTCATGTCCTCTACCTGTATGAGAAGCAAAGGAGCCCCTTTCAGAAGTACCGGGGGGTATGCCTGTGGATTTGATGCTTCCACACGCCCACTCCCCACCGCCGTGCACCCCACTCCTCAGCCCCGGGCCCGGGCAGCAGACTTGCGTGTCCTGCCCGCACGTCGCCCTCCTCTCCCTGTTCAGTTGTTCTCAGTACTCGTACTTTCTTTGTGCCATCTGCTTTTTCTCTCCTCTGCCGGTCTCTGGATGGAAATTAAACACACAGAGGAATTCCCTTTGTTGCATCTCTTCAAGGAGAAAACTACTGTCTCTGCTTCCTGCCTGCATTGCTGTCCACCGCTTGTCGCAAGGACACCGATAGCCCTGGAAGACCCCAGGGGCTGCCCACGGTCAGACATAGTCAGAGACAGTCAAGCGATTTTAATCTTCGGTACATTTTATTGCTTTCTGATGCTTCATAAAATTAGAGCCATCCCAGTTCGCTGATTCTCTGATGCTCATGCTGTTAGCGTCTCTGAAGCTGGGATGCATCTCACTTAAATTGAAGGCAGGCTCTTCCAGAGAGGGCTGCAGTCACTTCTGCTGGGCACCTGAGTACCACTTTAGAGTCTTGGCTTCGAGGTGGTTTTCTGGACTGCTTGGGAAGTGTGAATTCAGACCGCAAGCCTGTGTGAGGAGGAGCCTGCAGTTCAAATTTTCAGAGACTTCCTTCCCTCCGCTCAGTACCGGGGTGAACATGAAGTCTCCTTGCTGTTCCCACCGTGAGGCGGGGTCATCACTTGGTACTGGTACACCGAGCCCTCTGCTGTCTCTAAGAGACTCTCCGTGTGGGCTTATTTTCTTTCTCAGGGATATGTGAAATAATGTTCATCTTACAGTTCCTGATAACTTTGATTTGAAAAAATATGGCTTGTGGTTTTTCTATTAATCAGAATCCCCCATCTTCTGGCCATTCCGGGGAGCAGGACAGCCGCTCAGTTAGTAAATTCCAGCATGGCTGTGGTCACTGAGAATTCTTCTGTGGACCAGCACGCGGGTCTACAGATTTCAAGGGGCAGCGCCCGGCAGCCCAAGTGTTCTGAGTCTCCACAGCACGTGTGGGCTGGGCGGTTAGGACAAGACACACAGGTACTTGCCAGAGCTAGGTTGGAGGTGAGAGTCTGGAATCCCTGCAAGCCCAGCCCCTCCCAGAGGTGGCTCAGGATGAGTGGGAAGGGAACTCGTGTATTGGTTGCATTCTTTCAGGGAGCAGGAAACAGAGACTCGTAGCTCAGCTCAGGTGATGGGATTTGACCAGGGTGGCGAGAAAGCCTTGGGAGTGACCTCAGTAGCCATGTAGTCATCGACCCAGTGGTGACCCTCCTGCTTTCACTTCTCCTTCTTGGCTTCCACTATCATAACCTGCCTCCAGGAATGACTGACAACCCAGCTCCTCAGAGCAAGAAGCCGACTGCCAGATCAGTTAGTCACTATAAGTGCAAAGCGTCCCATCTGGGCAGGGTTCCCACCCCCTGCCACCCTGAGGGCCATTGGCTAGCCTACAAGTGCCTGCTTTGGCACCAATTTCTGGCCAATCAGCTGTGGCCTGGGTCACAGGATACATAGCATGGAACCTCCTGGAACCACTTTTTCTCAGGAAGGGGCAGTATTACTGCTCAGGCAATGTGTTCACCCTAAGGTGTAAGTACAAGACCCTGGCAGTTTTGCATGTCATCCTTCCTTGGAGCTCTGAAGTTTAGCCAGGGATGTGGAGTTCAGCATTCTGACTTTTAAAAAATTTATGTTTTACTTTTTAAAAAATTGAGATGTAATTGATATATAACATTATATTAGTTTCAGGTGTACAACATGATTCAATATTTGTATATACTGCGAACACGCTATCGTTGTTCCACTCTCTTTTCCTTAGATTTCTTAAGGCCCCTCAGTTGTGACCCGACACGTCTATAAATTCCATGGTTCCCACTTCCAAGGGCATCTTCGTCGTTTTGAAAAATGGCACAATGGCTCTGTCATGAGTCCACCGTATCAGGCCCATGATCCTTCCAGAAATAATTCTGTTCAAATGAGGGATACTGACATATGTGCCATGGAGAGGCCTGGTTAGCCACGGGTGTTAACCCACAGTCTCCTCAAATATACTTCAGATACCCTTGGTTTACTTTAGTAACCTATTCTGATTCCATCAGATATACACTTTCCTATATATTTCCTGAACATATCTGTTTTAAAATATGGCATTTAAAAAATAATACAAAAAACCAGAAATGTGTTATAAACATTTGTAAAATAAGAGAAAAACAGAAAAATCACCCACCTTACCACTTATAGACAACCACTGATGGTATTTTTTAAATACATACAACAAATACAGTAAAGTACACAAGCCATTAAGTACAGAGCTCAGTGAATCTTTACATATGTGCACATCTGTGTTACCACCACCCTGATAAAAATGTGGACATTCCCAGCAACCTAGTACGCACCCTCATGGCCCTCTCAGGAGATACTCCTTCCAAAGCTAACCACATTCTGACCTCTGTCATCATGGATTAGTTTTGCCCATTTTTTGAACATCATATACATGGAATCATATAGTATGTAGTTTGATGTCTTTTTTCAAGAACACGATAGCTGTGAGATTCATCCATATGCCTATAGTAGTTTGTTTTCACTGTTGCGTAGTACTCCATGTATGTATTTCATAATCCCACCATCTTAATATGAACACCATTAGCATTTTAATGGCATTAGTTATCTTTCCTCTGCATGTGTATTTTTAAACAGTTATAAAGCAGTGTACTACAGCTTACAGTGTTTTTTGTCTCTTTATGCTTAACATTTCTGGTCTTAAGGATATTTCTATTTTATTTTATTTTATTACTTTTAAAATTGTATTTATTTTTGGCTCCATTGGGGCTTCATTGCTGCATGAGGGCTTTCTCTAGTTGTGGCGAGCAGGGGCTACTCTTCGTTGCAGTGTGTGGGCTTCTCACTGTGGTGGTCTCTCTTGTTGCAGAGCATGGGCTCTAGGCACGTGGGCTTCAGTAGTTGTGGCACTCGGGCTCAGTAGCTATGTCTCGCGGGCTCTAGAGCGCAGGCTCAGTAGTTGTGGTGCATGGGCTTAGCTGCTCCACTGCATGTGGGATCTTCCCGGTCCAGGGCTCGAACCCGTGTCCCCAGCACTGGCAGGCGGATTCTTAACCACTGCACCACCAGGAAAGCCCAAGAATATTTCTATTTTAACCCTGTACTGTATCTTGAAGAAAAGTTGCTGGAGTTGCTCTGCACCCATGTAAAGGCTTCCTCCTATTTGTTGTAAAACAGCCATTTAGAAAGCTCAAAGGGGCTAAACACCACGGTATCCTTCATAACTTGGTCTGTCCTCACTCAGCCATTGTCTTTACACTTGGAGGTCTCGTTTCCTCCCCAGACTGATGGACCCAGGCTCACATCTGGGCGTTCACGTTCATATGGACACACAGAAGCCTGTGGAACAGAGTCCCTCCCACTTGGCAGATTGCCTCTTCTCAGGGCTGGGCAAATCCACACAGACTTAGGCTCTGAGCTGCCTATGAGGACCAGAAAGCAGGCTTGGTAATGACCGAGATGCAGTTGGTCCAGGGCAAGGCTGGGATGCTGTTTAATTGCTGGATGCTGCTGGTTCTCCCTGAAGATGCAGGCTTAGAGCCCTGGAGGATGGTATGACTGTGGTCCCAGCTCCCACATCCCCTTCTTTCCCAGCACCAGGCACAAATATAAAGGCTGGCTGGGCTCTGAGTCCTATTTCATCTGCTGTGGGCCTCAGCTCCTGGGGACTTGGCTTCTCTTTGCAACCTAGAAATGCAGTGTGAGGAACAACTTCTGTGTGTGTGTGTGTGTGTGTGTGTGTGTGTGTGTGTGTGTGTGTGAATAGTCAGCATAACTTGCTCTTTGCTCTTAGTATCAGCATGTTCTCTCATCGTGTAATTTCTGATTTTATCTTGTCTTATGTTTCTAAAAGGCTCCAGAGGAACTGCATGTTCAAAGCACAAGTCTGGCATTTACTTCTCCTCCAGAACCCCTTGTTCTACGACAGCTTCAGGCCTCTTGGGTGTGTCTGCGTATTGACTGTGCCAAGACGGGACCAGAGCATGGCTTTGGAGGACCCCATCTCATTACTTTCCTTTGCTCTCACTTGCTGGAACATGGCAGAACTCTGGGGACAGTGGATGCTGCCGAGCACAGGTAGAAGGGACCTTGTCTTCCTCTGGCCGTGTTCCTGAGAAGTATTACATCCATCTTGTTTCCTTACTGAGGCTCTCAGAGCAGAGGCGTTGGGGTGTATGTGGAGTCTAAGACAGTGTGCCTGTCCCTGGGGAAGTAAGGCCAGGGCACAGGACACAGATCTCCCCACTTGTCTTTGCTCTATGTGTCCGAGCTGCACCCCACAGCCCTCAGACCTCACTGGTTATGGCCCCAGTCAGTTTATGTCCACGAAAGTGTGGAGGGGAGAATACAAGCAGCTCCTGGCAGCCCTGGCTCTGTCAGCCAGGAAAGGTTGGGGGCAGCTGGGCACTCTCGAATAAATACAGGGTCCAGAGTGAAAAAGAGGAGCCCCCGGCCTCCAAGTGTCCACGACGGCAAAGCACAGGGAGTATGAATGTTGCCCCACCTTCTCTCTGCTCCAGACTGTGTCCCAGCCTCTCTCCCCGTGCCCTCACCTGGTAGGGCCCAGTGCTCACCACCTCAGTGGGTCCTGTGGTCTGTTACCAGCAGCTCAGAGACTGTGTAACACTGGACTCGCTAGGCTCTGGGCCTCTGCATCTGCCATGTTTTCACTGAGGAGAAATAAAGGGTGGTGTCCTTGGCCAGAGGGACCTGGAGCACTGGCTAGCAGGTGGGACAGATTTTTGGTCCCCCAGCTGCTGCCCTAGGTTTCTATACTGCTGGCTCCTTCTCTCCTTTCAATTCCCAGGAAGTGAGAAAGACCAAGAGTTCGGCCAACTCTGCTGAGAGAAGCATCTTGGAGATGCTGCTGAGAAAGGGACCGAGGCAGCACAGGCCTGTGGCACCACCTAGGGGAAGAAGTGCCCCTGGGCTCACCGCTGGTGCAAGCAGACTCCTCATTGCAAATCAACCCAATTTATGAAAATGCAGGATTCACTTGAAGCATAAAAAGTGAGATGGAGAGAAAGGAAAAGGAGAGTCATGGTTCATTTCATAAAAATTATTTCAATTAGTTCTCAATTACAAAGGCATTCCTTTTAGGTTAGGGTACCTTTAAAAATGTATGTTCCCATCCTTCATTTTAAGTTATTCAATTTAGTAAGGAATTTACATTTTTTTTCCATGAAGGTTTAAGAGATGGCACTTATTATATAAAATTATAAAACTTGTGAAAGAACTGGATCACTCTCCAAAAGGGCAGTATAGATATACCTGGTTTTATAGATTATTCTTATTCTCATTTAAATTTTTAAGTCATAAAAATGAAAACCTCAGGGCGTTAATAGAAGGAAAATTTTCTTGTTTGAATCTATCTAGGATGGAGGCCACTAGTTCTTTTTTTTTAACTTTTTCAATTGAGGTATAGTTGACGTACAATATTATACGTTTCAGGTGTACCATATAGTGATTCACACTTTTTAAAGGTTATTCTCCATTTATAGTTATTATAAACTATTGGATATATTCCCTGTGTTGTACAATATATCCTTGTAGCTTACTTATTTTGTACATAGTAGTTTGTACCTATTAATCCCCGACCCCGTTTGCCCCTCCCCGCTTCCTCCTCCCTACTGGCAACTACTAGTTTTTTTCTCTGTATCAGTGAGTCTGTTTCTTTGTCGTTATATTCACTAGTTTGTTGTATTTTTTAGATTCCACATCTAAGTGATATCATGTAGTATTTGTCTTTCTGTCTGACTCATTTCACTTAGCATAATGTCCTCCAAGTCCATCCATGTTGTTGCAAATGGCAAAGTTTCATTCTTTTTCTGTCTGAGTAATATTCCATTGTATATATACATATATATATATATATATATACACACACACCACTTCTTTATCCGTTCATCTGTTGATGGACACTTAGGTTGCTTCCATATCTTGGCAGTTGTAAATAATGCTGCTGTGAACATTGGGGTACGTACGTGTATCTTTTCAAATTAGTGTTTTTGGTTTTTATGGATAGATACCCAAGTGTGGAATTGCTGGGTCATATGGTAGTTCTTTTTTTTTTTTTAATTTATTTATTTTGGGCTGCGTTGGGTGTTCATTGCTGCACGCGAGCTTTCTCTAGTTGTGGTGAGCAGGTGCTACTCTTCGTTGTGGTGAGCAGGCTTCTCATTGTGGTGGCTTCTCTTGTTGTGGAGCACGGGCTCTAGGTGCGCGGGCTTCAGTAGTTGTGGCGCATGGGCTTAATTGCTCCCCGGCATGTGGGATCTTCCCAGACCAGGGCTCGAACCTGTGTCCCCTGCATTGGCAGGCGGATTCTTAACCACTGAGCCACCAGGGACGTCCTGACAGTTCTATCTGTAGTTTTTTGAGAACTGTTTTCCATAGTGGCTGCATCAATTTACATTCCCACCAACAGTGTAGGAGGGCTCCCTTTTCTCCACATACTCGCCAACATTTGTTACTTGTGTTCTTTCTGATAACAGCCATTCTGACAAGTGTGAGGTGATATCTCATTGTGGTTTTAATTTGTACTTCTCTGATGATTAACAACGTTGAGCATCTTTTCAGTGTGCCTGTTGTCCATCTGTATGTCTTCTTTGGAAAAATGTCTATTCAGGTCTTCTGCCCATTTTTAAATTGGGTTATTTTTTTGATGTTGAGTCGTATGAGCTATTTGTATATTTTGGATATTAACCCCTTATTGGTCATATCCTTTGGAAATATTGTCTCCCATTCTATAGGCTGTCTTTTCATTTTGTCTATGGTGAGGCCCCTAGTTCGTGATCACATCCCATTTATATGTCAATGGCTCTCTGATCTAGCTCCATCCTAAAGCCAGATGGATGCTCAGCATCTCTGCTTGGATGTCTGAACTGAATTCCTGAACCTCCCCCCAGACCTGCTCCACATGCAGCCTTCCTGCCTCTCAGTGGCTGAGTCATGAAAAGCCCAGGAGTCATCCTTGACTCCCTTTTCTACCAAGCAGCAGCCAATCCATGAGGAAATCTGCTTCTATCTTCAGAACATAACCAGACTCTGACAACTTCTCACCACTCTATTGCTGACTGTAGATCCGAGGTGCCTGGATTACTGCAATAGCATCCTAACCCAACTTCGTCCCTTCACAGTTCACTTTAATAGAGCAGACTGAGGTGTCCTTCAAATGTGTCAGATGAAGCCTCTCTTCTACTCAGAGGGCTGCAGTGGCTCCCGTTTACTCAGAATAAAAGCCAGAGTGCCTGCAATGGCGTCCAAGGCCCTACATGGTACACACCCAGGGTGCTTCTCTGACTGCACCCCCTGTCCTCTCACTCACTCTGCTCCCACCATGCTGGCCTCCTTGCACAGCAGGCGCGCTTCTGCCTGTTTCTCCTGCTCTTCTCGGGTACCTGTCACCTCCTTCAAGTGCCTGCGCATCTCCCAAGCACTCGACAAGTCTGCCCTGACTTAATAATCTTCAAATCCAACAATCACACTCAAACAGTATTTGTTCAGCTCTCTTGAAATGAACAAACACTGTTTGTTTCTTCTTGGCCAGGATAATTCCAGTTTATACTTGTTGCTGCAGGGTCATTATTAACAGTGTCCCCTTTCCCTTCTCAAAAATGACCTGGCTTGCATGGTAAGTTCTATGGTGGTCCTAGGGGCAACCTCGTGCATTTGGGTTTCTCTCCCCTCTTCTCTGCCACATGTAGTTGGTTAGGTTCAAAAGTAAGCTGCCCAGGGTCACCCTAGTGTTTCTATTGATCCTTAGTGCCAGGCAGCAAAGCACCGTTAGAATCTCCCCGTTTTCCACCCCTTCTCTCTTGAAAACACACGGACACCCAGGTGTGTGTGACCAGGCACACGGCCACTTCCATGATCGTCTGTGGAGATAAAAGAGGTAAATTGTATGTGAGCAGCTCTTTGCTGCTTGCTCTATCTCTCTGTGACTCTGAGAAAAGTCTCTCACGCTTCAGTTTCTTCAGTCATCACCCATCCATTTATCCATCCCCACAACATTACTGTGCGCCTCTTTTGTGCCAGGCACTGTGTTGTCCTCTTGGAATTTACAATTTAACAAGGGAGACAGATGATAAACAATCTAATAAGGGAACACAAGCTCAGAAGAGTTCCATAAAGGTCTGGGGAGAGGAACTTAGGGGGAACAGAGAACACCTGCCGAGAGAGAGAGCATCTGAGACTTGATGCACGAGTAGGGAAGGTCCTGTCCTGGGAAGACGGAGGAAACAGCATTGCAGGCAGAGGGGAGATCTGGCTCAGTCCCAAAGGATGAGCAAGCATGGCATGGGAGGAGCCCAAAGAAAGGCAACATCTGTGAAGCACGGGGAGCCAGAGGAACAGTCTGAACTCGGGTTAGAGGGAAGTGGAGGCCAGACCTCCTTAGGGGTTGGGGGTCACCATGAGCAGGCCACAGTGGGAAAAGGGTCTGGATTTTATTCCAAGCGTGATATAAACCTGTTTCAGGGCTTTAGAGGAGGGTGACCTAATATAATTCGTGTTTTTAAAAGATGCCCCTGGCAGCTTTTTTTTTTTTTTTTTTTTTTTTTTGCGGTACGCGAGCCTCTCCCTGTTGTGGCCTCTCCCGTTGCGGAGCACGGGCTCCGGACGCGCAGGCTCAGCGGCCACGGCTCACGGGCCCAGCCGCTCCGCGGCACGTGGGATCCTCCCGGACCGGGGCACGAACCCGCATCCCCTGCATCGGCAGGCGGACTCTCAACCACTGCGCCACCAGGGAAGCGCCCCCTGGCAGCTTTTTAGAGAATGATTGTAGAGGGGCAAGAATGGAGGTGGGCTCTTGTAATCCAGGCAAATGATTCTGGTAGTTTGGAGCAAAGTGGTGGAGGTGGAGAGAAGTGGGTGGATTTGAGATACATTCTGAAAGAATTGATAAAACTTGCTGATGGGCTGGATATGAGGGGTGAGGGAGAGGGTGGAATCAAGGAAACGCCCAGATTTCTGACCTGAAGTACTGGAATTGAGGAAGCAAGGATTTGAAGGAGGAGAGGGTTTCGTGAGAGAAATGTCTAGAGGGCAGTTAGGTACAGGAGTCTGGAGCTAGAGGAGAGACCAGTGTTGGGATGGAAACGTGATGAGTCCTGTGACTTGGGATGGCATCACCATGGAGAGCACACACACACCCAAGGACCAATCCTGAAAAACTCACGAGCAGAGGTTTAGTAGAGGAACAGCTGCAAAAACAGACCAAAGGGACGGTTACCTGTGTCATGTTTGGGAGAGGTCAAAGAAGATGACAGAAAAGTTTCACTAGATTTGGCAATGTGAAGGTGGTTGGTGACATTCGCAAGATCCGTGAAGTGGTGGGGGCAAAGCCAGGTTAGCGTGGTTTGAAGAATGAGTCAACTATTCATGAATTTCTTAGCAACATTAGGAATAGAAGGAAACTTCCTGACTTTGATAAAGTGCATCTATCTGCCACCTATTGTAAAGGATCACACTGAATAGGGAACTAATATGAATACTTCTACGTTTGGCTTTTTTTCCCTCCCAACATTGCATTAGAGGTCCCAGCCTAATAATGCAAAAGGGCGATAAAAATAAATGAGATATTGTCTACATGACTAGAACTAATACAAGGGTTTGGGCACGCTGCCTAGATACGTAATACCCCAAAGCTATTCATTAGCAATACCCAAGTAGAAAATAAAATAGAAAAAAAAAATCTCATAAAATAAATCCTCCACAAGACTTTTACGGGGTAAAGTGATAAACCTTTACCAAAACTGTGCTGGGAGATTCTCTAGGAGGGGGCTCTTTTCAGCTATTTGCTCAGTGACAATCTCTGTTGACGTGACCAAGGGAGCAGGTATCTGATAAATGAAGAAAAAGTCATTGGTATTCTGGTCATGGAACTGTGAGGTCCTTGGCCAACTGGATGCTAAAGTTTCTGAGAATCAAGACATGATCTAATGATTTTTTAAAAGGTGACAGAGGCAGTAATAATACAGTCATTGGAGGAAGGACCCGAGCATGAAGCCGGTAGACAGAAATAAAGAGAGCAGCAGGATGGTATCATTAATCAACACGAACCTCAAAATAGCACAGGGTTCTGCAAAAGGGAGGGGATGACTGCTCTGGAGGCAGCGTGGGAGGGCAGCAAGGCCACTGACCCACACCCAGACCTGAGACTGTGGGGCAAGGAAGAGACGAGGCTTATCCTTGAGGTATGCTGAAGACATCCTGTGTTTATGAGGAGCTAATGCTTTGAAGAATTAGTAGCAGTCATATTTGTATTACTACATTCATCTCACCTTCCCAGCCTCTCCCCCGATCCTCAATATTGGTCTATATATAATCTCAGCAGGAGAATTTAGAAAGCTGAATACTTTCATATTAAAATGTGTGTGTGTGTGTGTGTGTGTGTGTGTGTGTGTGTGTGTGTATACATGTACCCATGTATATGTATGAACAAACAGAATGGGGAGGTGACATGAGAAGTGGATGGTTGGATGTAGGATTAAAGGAGGATTTTTCAACAGTAGCACTCCTGACATTTTGGGGCCTGATAATCCTTTGCTGGAGGGGCTGTCCTGTGTGTTGTTGGATGTTTAGCAGCAGCCCTGGCCTCTACCCACCAGATGTCAGTCGCACCCCCTCCCCAGTCATGACAACCAACGCACATCAAGATATTGCCAAATGTCCCCCGGGGAGAGGTGTGCAGAACAGGACATAATTTAGGTAAACTGGGAAAGTTAAAGGAGGGGGATGAAATCCAGGCAAAACTTTGTTGTCTTCAGTCTGTGCCTTCTCTAAATTTTAGCATAAACCCATTGGTTTATTATAGGTACTTTCTACTGACTCAGTTTCCCCATTTTAGTTGGCTAGTGTAATAAACATTAATGACAACATTCCTTTATGACTGCTGGGAAGTGCTGGTGGTGGGGGAGAAGGGGTGACACAGGCCTTCTTCTGAGACTTGACTTGTAGCCTTTCTCAACTCCACATTTTCCATGTACAGATATGGTCCTTAAAATGAACATAAATCTTCCTTAAGGAAGCTATGCTCCGATTCAAATGTATTTGAGGCGTTATAATACATAATCAGCACTGTCTTTATTCAAGGGAAAAATCAATCTAATATGATATCGTTTATTAATATCAAGACTAAATTCAGTAATTTTGCTCCTTGGGCATTTATCTCAGAATGAATTATGAACGTCACTCACACACAAATTGAACTGGGTTTCAAAATATTTTTTAAAAATACAGGACTACTCAACAACAAAAAATAAAAAATTCAATTTGAAAAATGGGCAAAGGACTTAGATATTTCTCCAAAAAAGATATATGAATGGCCAACAATCATAGGAAAAGATGCTCAACATCACTATCAACTAGGAAAAGCAACTCAAGACCACAGTGAGATATCACTTCGTACTAATTTTTTTTTGAATTTTTTTTTTATACAGCAGGTACTTATTAGTTATCTGTTTTATGCATATTAGTGTATATATGTCCATCCCAGTCTCCCAATTCATCCCACCACCACCCCTCCCCCACCACTTTCCCCCACTGGTGTCCATACGTTTGTTCTCTACATCTGTGTCTCGATTTCTGCCCTGAAAAACCGGTTCATCTGTACCATTTTTCTAGGTTCCACATATATGAGTTAGTATACGATATTTGTTTTTCTCTTTCTGACTTACTTCACTCTGTATGACAGTCTCTAGATCCATTCACGTCTCTACAAATGACCCAATTTCATTCCTTTTTATGGCTGAGTAATATTCCATTGTATATATGTACCACAACTTCTTTATCCATTCATCTGTTGATGGGCATTTAGGTTGCTTCCATGATCTGGCTATTGTAAATAGTGCTGCAAGGAACAATGTGGTGCATGTGTCTTTTTGAATTATGGTTTTCTCTGGGTATATGCCCAGTAATGGGATTGCTGGGTCATATGGTAATTCTAGTTTTAGTTTTTTTAAGGAACCTCCATACTGTTCTCCATAGTGGCTGTATCAATTTACATTCCCACCAACAGTGCAGGAGAGTTCCCTTTTCTCCACACCCTCTCCAGCATTTGTTGTTTGTAGATTTTCTGATGATGCCCACTCTAACTGGTGTGAGGTGATACCTCACTGTAATTTTGACTTGCATTTCTCTAATAATTAGTGATGTTGAGCAGCTTTTCATGGGCTTCTTGGCCATCTATCTGTATGTCTTCTTTGAAGAAATGTCTATTTCGGTCTTCTGCCCATTTTTTGATTGGGTTGTTTGTTTTGTTTTGTTTTTTGATATTGAGCTGCATGAGCTGCTTGTATATTTAGGAGATTAATCCTTTCTCAGTTGCTTCGTTTGCAAATATTTTCTCCCATTCTGAGGGTTGTCTCTTTGTCTTGTTTATGGTTTCCCTTGCTCTGCAACAGCTTTTAGTTTCATTAGGTCCCATCTGTTTACTTTTGTTTTTATTTTCAATACCCCAGGAGGTGGGTCAAAAAAGATCTTGCTGTGATTTATGTCAAAGAGTGTTCTTCCTATGTTTTCCTCTAAGAGTTTTACAGTGTCCAGTCTTACATTTAGGTCTCTAATCCATTTTGAATTTATTTTTGTGTATGGTGTTAGGGAGTGTTCTAATTTCATTCTTTTACATGTAGCTATCCGGTCTTCCCAGAACCACTTATTGAAGAGACTGTCTTTTCTCCATTGCATATCCTTGCCTCCTTTGTCATAGATTAGTTGACCATAGGTGTGTGGGTTTATCTCTGGGCTTTCTATCCTGTTCCGTTGATCTATATTTCTGTTTTTGTGCCAGTACCATATTGTCTTGATTACTGTAGCTTTGTAGTATAGTCTGAAGTCAGGGAGTCTGATTCCTCCAGCTCCGCTTTTTTTCCCTCAAGATTGCTTTGGCTATTCGGGGTCCTTTGTGTCTCCATACAAATTTTGAGATATTTTGTTCTAGTTCTGTAAAAAATGCCATTGGTAATTTGATAGAGATTGCATTGAATCTGTAGATTGCTTTGGGTAGTATAGTTATTTTCACAATGTTGAGTCTTCCAATCCAAGAACATGGTATATCTCTTCATCTGTTTGTATCATCTTTAAGTTCTTTCAGCAGTGTCTTATAGTTTTCTGCATACAGGTCTTTTGTCTCCCTAGGTAGGTTTATTCCGAGGTATTTTACTCATTTTGCTGCAGTGGCAAATAGGAGTGTTTCCTTAATTTCTCTTTCAGAGTTTTCATCTTTTGTGTGTAGGAATATAAGAATTTTCTGTGCATTAATTTTGTATCCTTCAACTTTACCGAATTCATTGATTAGTTCTAGTAGCTTTCTGGTGGCATCTTTAGGATTCTCTATGTATAGTATCATGTCATCTGCAAACAGTGACAGTTTTACTTCTTTTCCAATTTGTATTCCTTTTATTTCTTTTTCTTCTCTGATTGCCATGGCTAGGACTTCCAAAACTATGTTGAATAATAGTGGCGAGAGTGGACATCCTTGTCTTGTTCCTGATCTTAAAGGAAATGCTTTCAGTTTTTCACCATTGAGAATGATGTTTGCTGTGGGTTTGTCATATACGGCCTTTATTACGAGGTAGGTTCTCTCTATGCCCACTTTCCGGAGAGTTTTTACCATAAATGGGTGTTGAATTTTGTCAAAAGCTTTTTCTGCATCTATTGAGATGATCATATGGTTATTATTCTTCAATTTGTTAATATGGTGTATCACATTCATTGAGTTGTGCATATTGAAGAATCCTTGCATCCCTGGGATAAATCCCACTTGATCATGGTGTATGATCCTTTTAATGTGCTGTTGGATTCTGTTTGCTAGTATTTTGTTGAAGATTTTTGCATCTATATTCATCAGTGATATTAGTCTGTAATTTTCTTTTTTTGTACTATCTTTGTCTGGTTTTGGTATCAGGGTGATGGTGGCCTCATAGAATGAGTTTGGGAGTGTTCCTTCCTCTGCAATTTTTTGGAAGAGTTTGAGAAGGATGGGTGTTAGCTCGTCTCCAAATGTTCGATAGAATTCACCTATGAAGCCATCTGGTTCTGGATTTTTGTTTGTTGGAAGATTTTTAATCACAGGTTCAATTTCATTACTTGTGATTGGTCTGTTTATATTTTCTATTTCTTCCAAGTTCAGTCTTGGAAGTTTATACCTTTCTAAGAATTTGTCCATTTCTTCCAGGTTGTCCATTTTATTGGCATAGTGTTGCTTGTAGTAGTCTCTTAGGATGGTTTGTATTTCTGCGGGGTCCGTTGTAACTTCTCCTTTCTCATTTCTAATTTTATTGATTTGAGTCCTCTTCCTCTTTTTCTTGATGAGTCTGGCTAATAATGGCTTATCAATTTTGCTTATCTTCTCAAAGAAGCAGCTTTTAGTTTTATTGATCTTTGCTATTGTTTTTTTTCTATTTCATTTATTTCTGCTCTGATCTTTATGATTTCTTTCCCTTGCTAACTTTGGGTTTTGTTTCTTCTTTCTCTAGTTCCTTTAGGTCTAAGGTGAGATTGGTTATTTGAGATTTTTCTTGTTTCTTGAGGTAGGCTTGTATTGCTAAAAACTTCCCTCTTAGAACTGCTTTTGCTGCATCCCACAGGTTTTGGATCGTCGTGGTTTTGTTGTAATTTGTCTCTAGGTATTTTTTGATTTCCTCTTTGATTTCTTCAGTGATCTCTTGCTTATCTATTAGTAATGTATTGTTTAGCCTGCATGTGTTTATGTTTTTTACATTTTTTTCCCCTGTAATTGATTTCTAATCTCATAATGTTGTGGTCAGAAAAGATGCTTGATAGGATTTCAATCTTCTTAAATCTACTGAGGCTTGATTTGTGACCCAAGATGTGATCTATCCTGGAGAATGTTCCATGTGTACTTGAGAAGAAAGTGTAATCTGCTGTTTTTGGATGGAATGTCCTATAAATATCAATTAAATCTATCTGGTCTATTGTGTCATTTAAAGCTTGTGTTGCCTTATTAATTTTCTGTTTGGATGATCTGTCCATTGGTGTAAGGGAGGTGTTAAAGTCCCCCACTATTATTGTGTTACTGTCGATTTCCACTTTTATAGCTGTTAGCAGTTGCCTTATGGATTGAGGTGCTCCTGTTGGGTGCATATATATTTATAATTGTTATATCTTCTTTTTGGATTGATCCCTTGATCATTAGGTAGTGTCCTTCCTTGTCTGTTGTAACATTCTTTATTTTAAGATCTATTTTATCTGATATAAGTATTTCTACTCCAGCTTTCTTTTGATTTCCATTTGCATGGAGTATCTTTGTCCTTCCCCTCACTTTCAGTCTGTATGTGTCCCTAGGTCTGAAGTGGGTCTCTTGTAGATAGCATATATATGGGTCTTGTTTTTGAATCCATTCAGCGAGCCTGTGTCTTTTGGTTGGCGCATTTAATCCACTCACGTTTAAGGTAATTATCAATATGTATGTTCCTATTACCATTTTCTTAGTAGTTATGGGTTTGCTTTTGTAGGTCGTTTTCTTCTCTTGTGCTTCCCACTTAGAGAAGTTCCTTTAGCATTTGTCATAGAGCTGGATTGGTGGTGCTGAATTGTCTTAGCTTTTGCTTGTCTGTAAAGCTTTTGATTTCTCCGTCGAATTTGAATGAGATCCTTGCCAGGTAGAGTAATATTTGTTGTAGGATCTTCCCTTTCATCACTTTAAATATATCATGCCACTCCCTTCTGGGTTGTAGAGTTTCTGCTGAGAAATCAGCTGTTAACGTTATGGGAGTTCCCTTGTATGTTATTTGTTGTTTTTCCCTTGTTGCTTTCAATAATTTTTCTTTGCCTTTAATTTTTCTCAGTTTGATTACTACGTGTCTTGGCATGTTTCTCCTTGGGTTTATCCTGCCTGGGACTCTCTGTGCTTCCTGGACTTGGGTGGCTATTTCCTTTCCCATATTAGGGAAGTTTTCCAATATAATTTCTTCAAATATTTTCTCAGGTCCTTTCTCTCTCTCTCCTTCTTCTGGGACCCCTATAATGCGAATGTTGTTGTGTTTAATGTTGTCCCAGAGGTCTTTTAGGCTGTCTTCATTTCTTTTCACTCTTTTTTCTTTATTCTGTTCTGCGGCAGTGAATTCCACCATTCTGTCTTCCAGGTCACTTATGCGTTCTTCTGCCGCTGTTATTCTGCTATAGACTCCTTCCAGTGTATTTTTCATTTCATTTATTGTATTGGTCATCTCTGTTTGTTTGTTCTTTAATTCTTCTAGGTCTTTGTTAAACATTTCTTGCATCTTCTTGATCTTTGCCTCCATTCTTTTTCCAAGGCCCTGGATCATCTTCACTATCATTTTTCTGAATTCTTTTTCTGGAAGGTTGCCTATCTCCACTTCACATAGTTGTTTTTCTGGGGTTTTATCTTGTTCCTCCATCTGGTACATAACCGTCTGCCTTTTCATTTTATCTCTCTGTAAATGTGGTTTTTGCTCCACAGGCTGCAGGACTGCAGTTCTTCTTGCTTCTGCTGTTTCCCCTCTGGTGGATGAGGCTGTCTAAGAGGCTTGTGCAAGTTTCCTGATGGGAGGGACTGGTGGTGGGTAGAGCTGGCTGTTGCTCTGGTGGGAAGAGCTCAGTAAAACTTTAATCCGCTTGTCTGCTGATGGGTGCGGCTGGGTTCCCTCCCTGTTGGTTGTTTGGCCTGGGAAGACCCAACACTGGAGCCTACCCGGCTCTTTGGTGGGGCTAATGGCAGACTCTGGGAGGACTCACGCTGAGGAGTACTTGCCAGAACTTCTGCGGCCAGTGTCCTTGTCCTCATGGTGAGACATAGCCACTACCCACGTCTGCAGCAGACCCTCCAACACTAGCAGGTAGGTCTGGTTTAGTCTCCTATGGGGTCACTGCTCCTACCCCCTGGGTCCCGATGCGCACACTACTTTGTGTGTGCCCTCCAAGAGTGGAGTCTCTGTTTTCCCCAGTCCTGTCTAAGTCCTGCAATCAAATCTTGCTAGCCTTCAAAGTCTGATTCTCTAGGAATGCCTCCTCCCGTTGCCGGACCCCCAGGTTGGGAAGCCCGATGTGGGGCTCAGAACCTTCACTCCAGTGGATGGACTTCTGTCATATAAGTGTTCTCCAGTTTGTGAGTCACCCACCCATCAGGTATGGGATTTGATTTTATTGTGATTGCACCCCTCCTACCATCTCATTGTGGCTTCTCCTTTATCTTTGGATGTGGGGTATTTTTCTTTGGTGAGTTCCAGTGTCTTCCTGTCGATGATTGTTCAGCAGTTAGTTGTGATTCCAGTGCTCTCACAAGAGGGAGTGAGTGCACGTCCTTCTACTCCGCCATCTTGAACCAATCCTCCCACCTCGTACTAATTAAGATGACTATTATAAAAAAGAAACAGAAAACAGCAAGTATTGGTGAGGATGTGGAAAAATTTAAACCCCTGTGCGATAATGGTGGGGTGTAAAATAGTATAGCTTCTACGGAAAACAGTATGGCAATTCCTTGAAATATTAAAAACAGAATTATCATATGATTCAGGAATTCCACTTCTCAGTATATACCCGAAAGAACTGAAAGCAAGGCCATGAATACACATCTGTACACCCATGTTTAGAGCAGCATTACTCACAATAGCCAAGAGGTGGCAGCAACCCAAATGTCCATCAACAGATGAGAGAAAAAATGTGGTATCTATCTATCTATCTATTGATCGATCTATCTATCTATCTATAATGCAATATTATTCAGCCTTAAAAAAGAAGAAGATTCTAGGGCTTC
>RJWK010037551.1:0-21220 GCA_004363435.1 Platanista minor | reverse complement strand
TTCTCATTGCGGTGGCTTCTCTTGTTGTGGAGCATGGGCTCTAGGTGCGTGGGCTTCAGTAGTTGCAGCACGTGGGCTCAGTAGTTGCGGCACGAGGGCTCTGTAGCTGTGGCTCGCGGGCTCTAGAGCGCAGGCTCAGTAGTTGTGGCACACAGGCTTAGTTGATCCGTGGCATGTGGGATCTTCCCGGACCAGGGCTTGAACCCACGTCCCCTGCATTGGCAGGTGGATTCTTAACCACTGCGCCACCAGGGAAGCCCAGATCACGTGATCTTATTAATGGATGTTTACCGTGTCTGAGACGGAACTCCCTACAAAATATTCTATGATAAAAATGACTCAAATGTATCTCACGGGAGGTCAAGTGAGGCCACATGAAGAAGAGGAAATCTGCAAATTTTGCTGCTGTTGGCAGAACCCTGCTTCCCACGAGGTACAGCCAACAAGCCATTCTGTGACTGCTGATAATTAGCTTCAATGAAAGAAGTTTAGAAGGATGAGTCACTGTAGACCTGGCACTGGGTTACTAGTTTCTGTTGTTGTTGAACTGCCTTTGGAACAATGTTCTTTCATGTGCCAGGTCTTCACACTATTGGCCAAGAGAAACAGGATGCAACCCGCTTGCTCTTCTGAAAGCTCAAGAATGTTCTGATGCCATTTGGGGATAATCCTATCATAGTTCAGTTACTCATAGAACTGATTTAAAAGAAGGAAAGGAGGGAGGAACTGAGGAAGGGAGAGAAAGAAAGAAAGAATTTGTCCATTTCTTCTAGGTTGTCCATTTTCTTGGCGTATATTGATACTTGTTCATAGTAGTCTCTTATGATCCTTTGTATTTCTTTGGTGTCAGTTGTTAACTTCTTCTTTTTCATTTCTAATTTTACTGATTTGAGCCTTCTGCTTTTTTTTTCTTGATTAGTCTGGCTAAAGGTTTATCAATTTTGTTTATCTTTTCAAAGAAGCAGCTTTTAGTTTCATTGACCTTTTTTTTTTTCTTTTAGTCTATTCCATTTATTTCTGCTCTGATCTTTATAATTTCTTTCCTTCTACTAACTTTGGGTTTTGTTTGTTCTTTCTCTAGTAGCTTTAGGTGCCAGGTTAGGTTGTTTATTTGAGATTTTTCTTGTTTCCTGAGGTGAGCTTGTATCATCATCAACTTCCCTCTTAGAAGTGCTTTTGCTACGTCCCATAGGTTTTGAATCGTCGTGTTTTTGTTTTCAATTGTTGCTAGGTATTTTTTTCCTTTCCTCTGATTTCTTCAGTGACCCATTGGTTGTGTAGTAGTACATGGTTTAGCCTCCACATGTTTGTGTTTTGGCAGTTTTTCCCTTGTAGTTGATTTCTAATCTCATAGCATTGTGGTTGGAAAAGATGCTTGATATGGAGAGAGATGGGGGGTGGGGAAGGGAGGGATCTCTGTTCTCTGAAGTGGAGGACGCTCCCAGATCCCGATTCACCGAGGTGAGTCCTCACCTCAGTCCATATTTAGGTGGTCAGTCTTTCTTAGCCATTATTAATATTATTACAAATGGTGTCACCAATTTCACTACTAAGTGAAATGTACTAAAAAACTCCCTTCGTAGATTGAAAAACTGAGGTTTAGGAGGCTTAAATAATGGTACTTACCCGTAGGATCTTGAAGGACCTGTGGTAGACTGTATTTGCTTATTTATTTAGAAAATACAGAGTGTTGGTTTTATTTTATTTGTTGTTCATCAAGCTATTCTTTTTTGTAATTGAAGTATAGTTGATTTATAGTGCTTCAGGTGTACAGCAAAAGGATCAGTTGTCTTTCACAATTATTCAACTCCTTGCACTATAGACTTGGCCATGCGGCTTGTATTAACCACCAAAATGTAAGGAGAAAGTGACAGCTTCATTTCCAAATGGAAGCATTCAGAGCCTGCCGGTGGTTCTCTGTGTCTCTCTTTTCCTGTTAGGAGATCAGCATGTGCTCCGGTGGAGGCTGTGCTGTCAGCCTGGGTCCCAGCATGGAGATGATCCTGAGCAGAGCCACTGCTGACCCACGATGGACAGTTAGCAAAAGCCAGAAGCAAGTCTCGTTCTTGTAAACAACAGAGGTGTTGTAAACAGCAGATCCTCTGGGATCTGGCGGTGATTGTTACTGCAGCATAACCCAGCTGATCCTGATCGATCCTGATCAGATGCCTTAAGTGCTACCATTCTGGGATTCTAGATTTCTGTTTATGTAGAGATGAACAGTGTCCCTTTGTTCCAAAAAAGGATTAAAATCAGCTTAAGAAACACCCCCAACTCCATGGAATTAAAATGCGTAGATTACCTAACATACACACCTATTTGAGTAAAAGAAATGAAGGCAGAAAAATAAATCCAGGGCAAGCCCGATACCATTAGATGGAATGAGAGCTGGGAGGCGTCTGCCCCAGGCAAGCAGCGTGTGGGCTTGGCTCTTTCTGGACTTTGTTACAAAGAGGGAACATGTTGTTCAGGCTTCAGCAAACCCATTGCTTTCATCTCAGGTGAGCTAAATGCACAACGAACAATAGCAGAGTGGGAATTCAGATATACTACTTTATTAATAGCCAGGCAGGCTCACAGGAACCTCTGCAGTCGAGTGCTGGATCCGGGCACATCACATAGGTCACCAGGCTCGGGACAGCCTCCTGCCTCCTTCTGTTCCTTCCCAGCTCACACATCTCAGTCTTGATTCCAGGGGCTCTAACATACCCGCCAGGGGATAAGGACAGCCGGGTGTGAGGAGGAGGCTGTGGCCACGCTTACGCACCCAGCTGTGTCCCCAGAGAGCAAACGTGAAAAAAAAGCACAGTCGTGGCAGGACCTGCCATCAGCTCTGTTTACACCAGGAAGCAGAAAGCTGGTAGGCAGTGCCTTCCGACACTGCAGCCCCATGAACCATTAAGCTGGGTCAATTAAGACCCTGGTCTCCTGCGGGAACCCAGAGGTAGGCGTAATTAATGATTGTGATGATGTGGAAGCACTGCCAACCCCTTCCACGCACTGCAGACCCTGGTGGGTTTGCTTTTCTTTGTGGAAAATTAAAGCAACTGTCCCGGCCACCTGTCACTGACGTCACACATTTCTTCAAGTCTGAGATGCACGTGATTTACATGGTTTTTTAGATCTTTAAGATCATGGTGTGTATGTCATATTTTAATTGGGAGTATTTTTCCTTTATAAGTGGTCCAAAAAAATGAGGTTGCGTATTCCACCAGTGATCTCTGAGTTTTGATGAAATGTGACGTCAGGACATTTGTCAGAGCAGAAACATCACCTCGTGTCAGAGCAGAAAAGAGCCTGCAGGTTTGTGGGGGGCTTCACAAGACCAGACGCTCCTGGGGCCGGGCGTCCCGTCTTTGGATACAACCAGGCGTGGGAAGTCCACAGCTGGCAGGCCACAAATGAGGCGCGGAAATCCACCGCCCCTGACATCCATGGTTCCAAACGGTTTCGGGCTAGCAGGCTGCCCTCAAGATGGCCAAAGCCACTTATTTGTAGAAGCAGGTGCTACACATGGTCGTTGAATCTCCAGCGAGCAAGGAAGGAATGAAGGATGAAGCCAAATGCTGCCAACCAGGCAGGGAAGTCAGGGCAGCCCAAGTGGCAATGGGACGTAAAGGGATTTGAGATGACCAGGCATGGAGGACTTAGGGGGGGCCAGTACTTAGAAGCCCGAAATCTCTTTATGGTGAAAATCGTTGCCTGTTAGAAAGACTTGCCTCCTAAGACAAAGGGCCAGGTGAACATAGCATCCTTAATCTTTAAAATGGCAAAAGCCACTTTCATTATGGGGGTGTTTGATCTGCATGCTAAGCACCTGAGGTGTAACTTGAAGACGACCACACTAAGCTGAGGGTTGACACTTTCTCTGGAAGTTCACAAGCCTAGAGAAGACATGTTCATGGGCAGAAGACTCCTTCATCTCCACAGGGGGAGCTGAGGGGTCAGTGAGGAGTGTCGCTCTTATATCCCTCATCCGGTCATTGGCGGGGTGGGGGGGGGTCTCCGTAAGATCTCCAGAGTGGGAGGGATGGGATCCAGGAGGGTAGTAGCTGAACACGAATTACTAAGTTGATCATACTGTGGTTTAAAAATTGCCAGACTTAAATATCGCCAAACATAAAGTTATCTACAGTTATTTACTGACTGGATAACCTAGGGCTAGTTATTTCATTTCTCTGTGCCTCAGTTTTCTCATGCGTAACATGGAATACTAGTAGTATCACCATTTAGGTTTTTGAGGAGGTTTAAATGAATATCTATGGTCAATTATTAATAAATATAACATTGCTGTAATATATGTATATATAATATATGTATATGTGTATATGTGTGTGTGTGTATATAAATATGCACATTCATTTAATCTGCATCAATGAATATATATCTATATATATACACACATATATACACATACATTCATTGATGCAGATTAAAGTTGTTATTAAGCCATCTCTCTCTCTGCCTATAGCCAACTTTTCCTCCTTCTTGGAGATCTTATTTAAACTCTTCAGCTCTCTGGGCCCTTTCCAGGGCTTTCCTTCCTCTTTAGCGATCTCAGCGCTGGGCACGGGGCCCAGGTTCTGGATCTGTGCTTCGAGAGGTGGGAGAATCACTGTAGCCGTGACTGCTGGGCCCTTGAGGCTGGTGAGCGATGGACCTTCTGGCTGGTTGTTGGCCTGAGGCATCGAGGGCTAGATCCAGAGGGCCCAGGGCTCTGGGGCAGGTATTCCTGGGCACCGTGGGCACCCACAAGCCAGGCTGTGTGCAAAGCCAGAGCCACGGTGGGTACCCAGTGCTCTCTGTAGGCGAGGGGACCACCCAGGATCCTTTGAGAAGTCAGGATCCTGGGCACCAGGGTTTCGTGGCAGGTTTCTGCAAGCTTGTGGTGGGGAGGTCAGGAAAGCTTCTGGACTCGAGGACACTGCCATCCTTGTCACCTGCCTGGCTCCACCTGGTCTGATCATCGACACTGTACTTCCAGGGCTGTAGGCCATCCAGGGTGATGACAGAGCCTGCTGACTGGGCCAAGGGTGGATGATGGACCCTGTGGGACAGTGCTGGGGGTGGGGAGAGGAGCCATTAGTTGGAGCTCAGGGAGAGCTCTGATTCCCTGCGAGGGCTGGTCAAGCCCCTGCTAAATGAAGTTCTAGGTTCCGATTAAGGTGGCAGTCCAGCTTGGTGGAAGGTGTGTGACCTAAGGCAGGTTCCTGTAATCTCTCTGCACCTCTGTCCCTACAAACTCGAAAACATCTCCTCATTAGGGGTAATTGAATATTCACGTTTGTTACATGATGCAAGTGTCAGGTATATTTCCAGTTACATCTTAGGTGTCCCAAGGGGGACAGGATAGTGAGGGTAATGGTGATGGATTTCTTAATGAAATTTCTTAGTGAAATCCCTGACATCACTGGGACTTCTCAGGGGTAAACTCCTGACACACATAACAGCTGTTCACTACCAACCGAGCCTGCCTCCTTGTAGCCTCTCCAGTTGAACTCAGGAATTCATTGATTCAACAAAAAAGTTATCAAGCCCCTAGGAAGCACCAGCCATACTTGTAAGGTTTCTGGCATCACAGTCCTCATTCATAGCTGTTTGGTCCTACGTAATCTGTTGCCTCTCGCTGGTCATGTTCGTGTTTTCTTTCTGTGAGCCTTCTGTGCTCATATGTACAAGTAAATCACATCAGAGCAGGGATCAGGTAATTTGTGAGACTGTATTACAAATTACTTGAAATCCCATTTATATCCTATTAGGAAAGAAAAAGAGAGAGAGAGAAACACACCTGATACCCACTGTCTATGTAAGAACATCGGTGTATTAAAAGGGGAAGGGATGCTGGGAGTTCAGCAGGGAGAGGAGAATGCCAGTCAGTCCCCCTTGCCTTTACCACCAAAGGGCTGGATTTTTCTCCATCATATTTGTGGACAGTGTTTTTGGAAGATGGGTGTGCTTTATTTAGGTGGTTCAGACGTCTGAAGTGGGGAGGTGTGATGGAAGTTGATATGTCATTGTTACTTGATCTGTGGGCAAATGAAGTGTAAGAAGTTAGCTACACATTCTTCCTCCTCTGTTTTTTCCTTACCTATTATGCAGAGAACCTGAGAATATGTCTTGGTTATAGGAACTGGTTGTTTACATGGACAGGGATTGGAGAAATGGTTGGTTGTTTAGAATTTCTCCTTATATGGCATTCCACCAAATAAACGGATAGCTGTTCCCAGGTCCACTGGAAAAATGCAGATTAAAAAAAAGTTTTTCAAACTCATGGTTACCAAAGGGGAAAGGTGAGGGGGAGGGATAAATTGGGAGTTTGGGATTGACACATACACACTACTATCTTTAAAATAGATAATCAACAAGGACCTACTGTACAGCACAGGGAGCTCTACTCAATATTCTGTAATAACCTATATGGGAAAAGAATTTGAAAATGAATAGATATATGTATATGTATAACTGAATCAGTTTGCTGTATACCTGAAGCTAACACAGCACTGTAAATCAACTATACTCCAATATAAAATAAAAGTTAAAAAAAAAAAACAAAAAGTTTTGTTACAAAAATATTTCCTTGGTATATGTTTTTATTTTATAGGAAAAAATCATGTGCTTTAACTTAAAGCTCTTATTGCAGAAAAAGAATACATACCTGTGCTCACCGTAAGAGATTCCAAAGTAAAAATTTGCCTGAAATTCTGTCATGCTGATATATATCACCTTTAATATTTTGGTGGCCACCTTTACTTCATCTCTGTTACACGTACATATATAGTGTGGAATTTTGCATTTCATGAATGAGATCATGAATTCTACTTGCACTGTGTTCGTTGTAACATCTGCTGGGGCTCTCGGGTCCCCAAGAGATACGGGAACTATGTTACCGAGTACATGAACAAGAAGCACGTCACGTTATCTTAAAAATGATTTGTTCTTACACATTTTTATTGTGGATGAGTTAGAAAATATAGAAAACCGAGAGAGTAAGAGTCACAGCAGCACCCAGGGAAGACTTACATTAATACCGTGTTAAACTATTCCCAGGATTTTTCTGTTTCTATATACAGAACCGGATTAGAAGGGCACGGTTGAGAGACAGCCCAGCCTAGTGGTTGAGTCCATGCAGGGGGCGCAGCTTGAGCAGGGACCCGAAGCAGAAAGGTGTCTGCTGGGTTGGTGGCCAGCAGGGAGAGAAGAGGGAGTTTGAGACATGTCCAGTGGGAGGGGTCAGAGACACGCCGAAGGGCCAGTTATCGAGGACCTGGCGCCTTTGGAAAGACTGCCTTTTCCCCTAGTGAGAGGGAAGTGATGGGAGGGCTTTGGGCAGAAAAGTGAAGTGGTCTGATGGATTGTGCAGGATCACACTGCCTGCTGTGTTGGGAAGAGGCTGCAGGCGTGTGAGCATGGAAACAGATTTTTCAGGGGGCTGTTTCAGTAACTCAGCCAAGAAGTGATTGATGGTGGCTCAGATGAGGTAGGTAGTCCTCAGGTACGGAAAGTAGGATTTGGGGTCAGATTAGACAGTGAGGGATGAGATAAAAAGAGGGGCCACGGCTGACATCAAAATTGGGGCTGGAATTATGTACAGTAGGCAGAGTACGGAAACAACCATGTGCCTATCAATGGATGAATGGATAAAGAAGATGTGATACACACACACACACACACACACACACACACACACACAATGGAATACTACTCAGCCGTAAAAAAGAACAAAATCTTGCCATTTGGAACAACATTTGCCCTTGAAGGTATCATGCTAAGTAAAATAAGTCAGACAGAGAAAGACGAATACCATATGACTTCATATGAGGAACATAAAAAAAAAATAAATGAGCAAACCAAACCGCACGAAAACAAACACATATATCCCTCTGAGGAGCCATCTGCAAACAGGTGATATTTATAGTCTTAAGACGGATGAGCTGATGAAAGAAATAAATATGGGTAAAGTAGAGAAAAGCCTTGGAGAAAGTAGGAAGACTTGTAAAGTCATTGGTGACGTTTGCAAATGTCTTTGGAGAAAGGAATCAACGTGTTTCCCCATTAGCAGCAGGTAGGAACAGTTGCACCACTGCATTCTCATCTGATCTCTCTGTTACTAATTTTTTAATCATGACCAACTTAAAAGATACTTTTTTTGCTGAATTACTGTTTAAATTGTAATTTATTTGATTGTCAGATAGAATGAATTTCCATAAATGTTAATTAGTCATTTCCGTTAACGTACTCTGAAGTGAATTATCTGTTCATTTTCCATAATTTGAAGTCAAAGAGACTTGTTTTATTCTCTCACAGTGGGGGCCATTGAACATTTTTAATGAGCACAGCACGATGAAGGCGGCTATGTGGGAATATTAAGAGGAGAGTTCCTAGCCGTGCATCTTCCCTCATAAGTCATTGATGAGTGATTTGGACTGCAGAGCTTCAGCTGTGTGAAAAGTTCAGAGAAACTGGTTTTGGATAACTACCAGTCAACTGTGAGTGAGTTAACGGACCATTAATGGAATGAAACCTTTACAATTCTTGTTGGCCCCGTGTGGAGCAACCATTTAGGACTATCTGTCAGCCTTGAAGTCAAGACTCTCCGTATGGGAGACAGAGTCCCATTCCTTTATTTGCCTTGTTCCTGAAAGCCAATTACCCTTCCCATCTCCCACCCCACCCCTCCCTATAGTGAGACAACAGGAAGTGACAGCATCCTTCACATCTAGCTTATACAACATGGAGTCAGAGTAGCCACTTGTGGTTCATCATCTTCAGGGAAGGCAGCAAGACTTCCAGGCTCGGCAACCACTGCCTCCCAGTGGTCTCGGTGGGATGTGGTCCCAATAGACTTTGCAAAAGCAGGAAACATCATGGACCATCTGCTGCCTCTCACTAGATCCGCCAGTGTCGTCAACTCAAAAGCCATTCCATAGACAGCTCAGAGAGGCAAACTTCAGCTTGTGGAATTGCCTTTCGAGCCTGGGGATATTCTAGGGATACATTCTCTTTTTTTTAATTTATTTTATTGAAGTCTAGTTGAACTACAATGTTGTGTTAATTTCTGCTGTAGAGCAAATGATTCAGTTATATATATATATATGTGTGTGTGTGTGTGTGTGTGTGTGTGTGTGTTTTCTTCATACTCTTTTGCATTATGGTTTATCACAGGATATTGAATATAGTTCCCTGTGCTCTACAGTAGGACCTTGTTGTCTATCCATCCTATATATAATAGTTTGCATCTGCTCATCCCAAACTCCCACTCCATCCCTCCCCTCCCCCGCTCCCCCTTGGCAACCACAAGTCTGTTCTCCATGTCTGTGAGTCTGTTTTTGTTTCGTAGATAAGTTCATTGGTGTCATATTGTAGATTCCACTTGTAAGTGATATATGGTATTCGTCTTTCTCTTTCTGACTTCACGTAGTATGATAGCCTCTAGGTCTGTCTATGTTGCTGCAAATGGCATTATTTCATTCTTTTTTATGGCTGAGTAGTATTCCATTGTGTATATGTATCACATCTTCTTTATCCATTCATCTCTTGGCGGACATTTAGGTTGTTTCCCAGTCTTGGCTATTGTGAACAATGCTGCTATGAACACAGGGGTGCATGTATCTATTTGAATTATAGTTTTGTCTGGCTGGGTATATACCCGGGAGTGGAATTGCTAGATCATGTGGCGACTCTATCTTTAGTTTTTTTTGAGGAACCTCCATACTGTTTGCCATAGCGGCTGCACCATTTTACAAAAGGATACATTCTCTTGAATATCTTGAATCTGCAAAAAAAAAAAAAAAGACGGTCATTCAGTGGTGGCCATTGGGGTGAGCTTGACTTGAGGAAATATTTACTAAACTTGGCTTCAAATAAGCTAGCAGTGGCAACCCTGCTTCCCACGCACAGCTTGTTTTAGAATAATGTGCCTAATTTCCTAAAATGGTTCTGAAAGCAGTTCTCAAAAAGGAATTCCAAAATATTGTGAACAGAGGTGGCTTTTCGAGGATTAGCTGCGTTCCATCCTGAGGTGCCTCTCTTCTACAGGAAATCACACTTGCTTGTGTATCTTGTTTGGCCTTAAAAAACAGCCTCATGAGGTTGTAGGCCACACATGTGTACTTGGAGCTTCCCTATTGAATTTGCAACACCAACTAATTGCCAGAAACTGTCTTTAAAAGCCCATGGATAAGAATCCCAGTGAACTACAAGATGATGTTAACCACTTTCTAAAAGAAAGTAAAATTCATCACTTAAGATTAGAGCGGAGGTCCTTGAAAGACGTGCCATTTTAAGGAGAAAAAGTCTCCCAAAGCACGTGGCAAGTGAAGACTCACTACCCTAGCCCAGTGCCTTCTGGAAGCTTCCACAGTCTTTCTGTGATGGGAAATGGGACAAGTTTTGCCCTCGTTTCAGGCTCATGGTGATCAATGTAACTTTTCTTTCTTCGGGTAGATGTCCTCAGAAGAAAAATATTGTTCTTTGCTGAACAAACTAGTTCACCTATTTCATGGGGGGGTGGGGGTGGGGGAAACTATTTAAATTCGTTAGTCTGTCAGCTTTGGCGGAGGTCCTCTGAGGCTGTCAGTAACAACCATTTTCTCCTGGCCATGATTTCTGCCATACGCCGAGTACACGAGTTCTGTTTACAAATGATTTTTCCCGGGATGACAGTTGAATTTTCATATGCTTATCTTGAACTTGTATTATGGCTGGTGGCCTCAGCAATGTATTTTGACAGCACTCCTAAAGTGTCCAAAAGGATGTGTGAAATCAAAGGGCTGTGTATCCAGTGGTTTTTCAGCCTTTTGTGCATCAATTGACATCACCCGTCAGCTGGTCTTCTGCCTAAAGCAGCTTTCGTGTGCTGGTTAATTTATGGCATTCCAGAGTAGCTGATCTCCCAAAACGGGCAGGAAAACTGTTTCTTCTCACTTGTTTGCGGGGCAGAACCGCAGGAGGAACTCTGCTGCCGATCATTTACAAATGACAAAGGTGAGAGCTCTAAAAGGCAAGGTAAACGTGCCATTTTCTTATTTGCTACTTGCCTTTGATTTATCACTTTGTTTATATAAAGTGTAGATCACGAACATCCACAGAGGGGACCCGTCTCCTGACGGAGACGGAGATCACTCAGAGAGAAATGGCAGCAGCCGAAGGACACCAGGCTGCGTGGTCTCCTGTGGGACCAGAACGAACGGGCCAGACTCTGGCTGCAGTCTAGAAGTACCACTCGTTTGACTTGCTCCAAACTGTGGGGAGAGGTGATCTTCCCTGTAAATCTACCCACGCATAAGATTGTCATGTTCTGAGGGACACTGGGCAGGACCCCAGAGGCCTGGTTTCCATCCAAGGTCGCCATCACTGTCTTTGTCCCCTGATGGTCATCTACCTGTTAGAACCCTCAGTTTCCTCAACTGGAAATGAAAAACCTTTTTTTACCCCCGATGATCTGCAAACCCCCATTTGGCTATAACGACCTTTGACTCTGTGACAGTTGCTGCTCAGTTTGCCCTGTGATGTGCTCAGCTCCTGCCCTGCTCCTGCCTGGAGCCAAGGGGCGTCCTGTTTAAGCTGCCAAAGAGGCGAGCACGCCCAGCTCTTGCCTAGGCCTATTCAGATAAACCTTTGTCTGGGTTGAGAATATAGTGACCTTTCTCAGAGCGAGAAGGAAAAGCAATGCCAGAGTATTCGCTGTGTCTTTATCAACGCCAGGGACACTTCTCCCATCGTACGTGAGTTAATTTCTGCAGATGCTTCGCTGAATAGCTGGCATAGAACCAGCCACTCGGTGGCACATTAATCGGGCACAGAGGAAATGAGACTGTGATCCGTGGATGATGCAGGCGAGTCTCTTCCTGCACCAGCCAATTCTTTACCTTTCGTTGGGATATTTTTGTAGTCCCACAGTCTCACTTTTTCTCTCTTTTTCGCACACACACACACACACACACACACGCACGAGACCCAGGTTTGCTGCAGACCCCTCTGTTAATAAGGAAGCGAGCACATCCCAGGAGCTTTAGGGAATCAGGGAGGCAGGATGGACACTGGTCAGCAGATCAGGTGGCGGATGCGTGGTGGCAGCGCCCGTGAACCTGGATGAGATGAAAAGAGACCTCAGACGTTCCCCTGTCCTGGCTGAGCTGCAGGAGGCCAAGAGGAGGTGGCTGGGCCATCAGAGGAGCACCGGGGACGGTGGGTGGACGGCCTGACCAAGGCTGAGCCCGTCCTGCCGGGTGGTGTGGAAACAAGGGAAGGGCCGACAGCAGGAACAGCTGTAGTCCACTCAGCTCATCACCTGCCGGGCTCTGTGCACACGTAACAGGGCAGGTGATGGAAGGAGGCTGCAGAGGGCCAGCGGGGGAGATGGGCCTGGAGTCCTGTGTCCCTGGATGTGTGCACACGATGACCCGGGCTTTGTTTGATGGGACAAGGAGTGAGTCAGAGACTGGGGGAGGGACAGGGCACATGTCCCCAGAGGGCGGCCCCATTGCCAGGCCGCGAATCCCTGCTGTTATCACATGATCCTCAGCTTAGAAGGGACCGTGGCCTCTCATGTCAGCTTGAACATCTGGACATCAAGGCCCACGCCCCACTCTCAGCGCAGAGTAGCCCCCGCCCGCTAGACCCCCCTCTCCGCCCTCACGCAGGCCCCTGTCGGCCCCATGGCCACGTGCTTGGTGTACGTTCTCTGGGTGGTTCTCTGTGCTACCCTGGGAAACACGACAGGAGCCCCACTGTACAGATGGGGAAACGAGGCTCACGTGGTCAGACCCTGCCAGGCACGGGCACGGGCCCACGCCCTGCCTCTGGCTCTGGTCTGTGGCGCCCGCCGCGCTGCTGGCCCATTCCCCTGACCTCACACTTCCACTCAAGGGCCGCCTTTATGGAGCCTGTGGGTGACCCAGCCCACTGGCTCCCTCCTGCCCCCACCAGGCCCCACTGTCTGGAGCGAGGCCTGCAGCCGGATTACGAGGCCTCCTCGCCCGGAAAGCTGGCCTCCCCATTCTCTGAGGGCCTAGTACCGCGCTGCACTCACAGTCATCAGCACATGTGATGAGCCGCTGTCCAGTGGGATGAAATGTTATTTAATTTGCTTTTCTTTCCCAGAACTCTCATGCCCTTAGTTGAGTCTGGGCTGGGACAGTTCTCTTGAGGGGAAAGTGAAGCTGTTCTGTCCATACTGGCTTCTGAGCTCTAACTTTTCCCAGAAAATATGTAGGTATCACAGTAACGTGCAAGAGGGTGCAAGTTTTCTTAGAGGCTTATAAACTAGTCAGTGGAGACACGGCCCAAATATCAAGATAATACACCATCGTAAACAAGGTAGCAAGGCAGAAGGAACTACCTACCAATGTAGGAAGAGTTTTTGTTTTTTTTAATTGGAGTATAGTTGCTTTACACTGTTGTGACAGTTTCTGGGGTACAGCAAAGTGAATCAGCCATACATACACATATATCCCCTCTTTTTTGGAGCTCCTTCCCATTTAGGTCACCACAGAGCACCGAGTAGAGTTCCCTGTGCTATATAGTAGGTTCTCGTTAGTTATCTGTTTTATCCATAGTAGTGTATATAGGTCAGTCCCAATCTCCCAATTCATCCCACCACCACCCCTTCCCCCTTGGTATCCACACGTCTGTTCTCTACGTCTCTGTCTCTGTTTCTGCTTTGCAAGTAAGATCATCTGTACCGTCTGTCTAGATTCCACATGTACGCGTTACTATACAGTATTTTTCTTTTGGGGACTGACTTCAGTCTGTATGTCTCTCGGTCCATCCACGTGTCTACAACAGGAAGAGTTTTAAGTGAGGTCAGGTGGTTTGTGTTTCAAATGGAAGTTGGTGAGGAGTGTGAGCTGGGGTCCCCATGCTGGCTCAGGATGGAGAACCCAGGTCAGACGCCACCATGGGGACCACAAGCTTGCCACCGGCTTGCCACCAGGTCTGCCTGGCGCACAGCTAGATGGCATCCCCCATCTCCTGCAGCCAGACGTAGCCCTGGGACTGAGTTTCTGCCACAGTCGTGGGTGAGGAAGTGACACATGGCAGAGACCCTAGACCTAGACCCGTGAGACATTACGTTCTGTTGTGTAAGCCTCCTGGCCTGTGGTGCTTTGCTGTGGCCGCCCGAGCCTGACCAAGACCAACCAGAAGGCAGTATGATTCCTCAGGGAGGGAAGCTCAAGGCTGGGGCCCCCGGGAGCCCTGAGAGTGGGGTTGATGGGAGGTTGGCTCCCCCGCACTGTGTGGTGAGCGGTAGACAAGAGTCTCGTGGAGGGGGTGCCCTGGGGATGTGACAGCAGCTGTTTGGGGCCTTGGTGCCTGGGTGAGAAGCCCCTGCCTTTAGAAAAGCATCTAGTCTCAAATTCTAGAGCCGCTCTTAGGACAGACAGAGGGGTCTAGAGAGTCCCGTGAGAGCCCTGCCCCTGGGTACCCCACAGTGAGGAGCTGGGGGTAGAAGACCCTGCTTGCCAATGGCTGCCTAAAGGATGAAGTTTATTGCATAAAACCTACACGAAACTGATGATCACTGAGACCAAGGAGTCGTGCGGCCCAGTTCTCTTAGGACACCTCCTTCTCCAGTTTGCTCTTTTGTGTTCTCTTCTTGCTTCAGAGCCGCCCTGATGCCCATTTCGGCTCCATTCACCCTGGTGCGGGAGAAGCTGGGTGGCAGGGGTGGGAAAGGGGCTTGAGCTGCCCCTTGGAGACATGACAGCCGGTGGAGTGAGGATGCACACCCTTTGGTTAAGACTGATGAGATTCCCCAAGCAGAGTCCCATCCGCCTTCGGCAAGGGTGGCGTGGTGGGTTCAGAAGAGTGGACCGGGGCCCCCAGGGGCTGTCCTGGTTCTCGTGTGAGGATGAGAGTTTGTGCCTTCTAACCAGGAGGGTCCCCTCTCTCTCTCTGAAGAATGTGAGGGACTTTCCCCAGTTCTGACCTCCCAGGCTGGAGGCGTGTGTGGACCCCGAGGAACAGGGCATATACGCTGGCGTCCGATAGATCGTCCTTCTGTCACTTCCCTTATCTTCATTCTCTTCGTGCATTTGCCTCAGATGAGCAGACGAGGCCTCCGGATCCGGACTAGGGACTTCCCATGTAGTACCGAGCTCTGTCATTGGGGCGCTGAAAAGGTGTATGAGGGAAGCAGGCAGATTTATCCCGTGGCCATTTAGAGCAGCCATTCAGATCCTTTTAGGAAAAATGAGCGCTTCTGGGGTCGAGAACCAAGCCTGTACGCCTTAAGAGAGCAAAGCGAGCAAAATGACATTGGAGCTCTGAAAACACAGAGAGTCTCTGCTTCTGGGGGCCTGGATGCTAGCAAAAGTCCAACAGATGAGCTGAGAAAAAACAGCACGCGTCAGTCATCACAGGCGGGCGTGGGCTTTGCTCTATAAGGACCAGCGCTGCCCCCGCAGGGCACGACCTTCCCCACATCTCCCCTCCACTTTCCTGCATCTTCACTTTGTCATTTTCTCTCCCTTGAAGAAGGAAAACAAGGAACGGTGGAAAAATCCACAAACCTCAAAATGACAGTTCCTAAGCACTGGGTGCTTTGCGAGGTCATCGGATTTGTCACCTCGCAGAGTGCATGGAACGCTTAACTGAGCCTCATCTCTGTCACGGTGCTTTGGCACACTCCGTTTGCCCAACCAAATCCTTTAATTAAAAATTCTTAGTCCGTAGACACAAAAGCACTTTTTCAACATACATCAATGCCACCACAAAAGTAGGCTTTAACTCGTTGGTGTGCTCTTATAATAATACAAAGGTTTTCCCCTCCCCTTTTCCTAAGTCAAATTCATTTTTTTTTTCCCCTGGGCTATCACTGTAATTCTCTATACTCAGAATAAAAATATTCAGTAAGAGGTAGAATGATGTCATTTTTGATAATGCTTTTATTTTTCAGTGCCTAGAAAAGCGTACATTAAGATCACCATCCATTAAAGTAGCAATGGTGCTATTACTTACACTTTATAAATAGACTCATTATTATTGGTTAATATGGACTCAACGCTTAACATGTTCTCGGAACTACACAGAGTTTGTAAAGTACAAGCGTTCCATTATAGAAGTGTATCATTGTCTTCTGACTGCCAGGAATGATTCTCTTATTTAGTCAACAAATATTTCTCAAGTGCCTGCTCAGTGACGGAGCCACGAGCAAAAGAAACACGGCCCCGCGGGGCTTGTAGAGCGTACAGGTTCACAGTCTAGCAAGGAAGACAGACAGACATTCAACAAACAATCGAAATTAGTCTTAAATGACACTTGTGTCAGGGACTCCAAGGTGAGTGTGGGGTGCTGGGAGGAGCACGATGACGGGGCTTAACTCAGGCTACAGTTAGGGATCCTTTCCAAGGTCTGGTTTCTCCGAATGGCTTCCTTCACTTGCCTGGCATTTCTGTGCATGTCGGAAAGCTTGCGCTAGGTTCAGGGGGATAAGAAGATGAATAAGACAAAATTAATTCTTATTCTTAGGGAGCTCCACACCCCCAGTAAGAAAGACATATATAAAAGCTAGTAAGTGCACAGACTTCTGCTACACCACTTACCACACTACGTCTGAAAGGTACTTTGCGGGCACTTCCTCCTGGGAAGGGGCTACCAAGAGACGGCTACCCAGAGGACTAGGTAAACCGGTGGATCTCGGAGGGCGTGTGGATGGCATACAGCATAAAGCTTTCCCTTACACAGGAACACTACGTTACCGACCGTCCTGTAACCAGGAGCATCGTCAAACCAGCAGAAAGTACAGAAGACTGAGGGCCATTTTGGCCCTGCTGGTGGCGTGGCCAGGCTGAGGGATGGCATGGTTCCTCCCCACAAAGAAAATCGTACTAACTATGAGTAACGGCCCCCCGGCTTCGTCCTGCCTCTCTTGACTCTGCTTGTGGCGGGGTGGGGGGCCAGCCAGTCTGCACATAGAAAGCGGAAACCATGCAGAAGAAAACAGGGAAAACCCAGCCAGTTTCACCAGTGAAGAGCTGACACTGACCTGTCCTCCCCACCTGGAGAGTCAGCCTGAGTATTGGCAGAGGATTGAGGACATGGAATTCGCTTATCAGACCCCTTGGTTGTGGCTTCAGTAGGACTGATACAGACTACATGGACAGTAAGTAGCGCAAGCGTCCAGGCCTAGCAGCCCCTTGCTCTGCAGCCAATTCATTATGAGTCTTTTGCACTGAAATACCCTTTATGGGATTGTACTAGATGATCTTCTTTTGTAGTTGGGGACGCCAAAGTCCCAGAGAGGTGAAGTGGTTTACTCCATATTTGATTTACCTGTTAGTTAAAAGAGGGATGGGGGCCGCGATCCACACACTCCGACTGTACTGTCTACTCTACTGGACCCATTTCCTCTCACACCTCCCCAGATGGCTCTGGTGACTAGGGATGAAACATATGTAAATGCCACAACGGTCCCCAACGCTCACCCTCTAGAGGAGACAGTCTCTCTGGGAGGGGTTAGTCACTGCTCCAGCTGCCACTGGGAGCAATCATTTCCACAGCCCCGATCCGTGTAAAATCTTTTAAAAAGCCACTTCTGGGCTTCCCTGGTGGCGCAGCGGTTGAGAATCTAAATGCCTGCCAATGCGGGGGACACGGGTTCGAGCCCTGGTCTGGGAAGATCCCACATGCCGCCGAGCAACTGGGCCCGCGAGCCACAACTGCTGAGCCTGCGCGTCTGGAGCCTGTGCTCCTCAACAAGAGAGGCCATGACAGCGAGAGGCCCACGCACCGCGATGAAGAGTGGCCCCCGCTGGCCGCAACTAGAGAAAGCCCTCGCGCAGAAACGAAGACCCAACACAGCCAAAAATAAATAAATAAATAAATAATAAAAATAAAGGAATTCCTTTAAAAAAAAAAAAAAAGCCACTTCTTTTCTTTTTTTTTTGACTGACATTCCTTTTTTTAAAATTGAAGTACAGTTGATTTATAACATCATATGAGTTTCAGGTATGCAACATAGTGATTTGATACTCTTATAGATTATGCTTCATTTAAAGTTATTATAAAAAATTGGCTATATTTCCTGTGCTGTACAATACATCTTTGTATCTTTTTTTTTTTTTAACATCTTTACTGGAGTATAATTGCTTTACAATGGTGTGTTAGTAGCCACTTATTTTCTAGGCACATGTTGGTTCCAGACAAGTCATCTGGCCTCTTGCTTTCAACCATATCACGGCTCCTGAATTCCCCCCTAGAGAAATTCTGGATGTGGGAGAGACATCCAGAGGGCATTGAGGGGTGTGGTCTGTTTCTCACGAGTGAGCAGATTGCCTCAAGATCTTTCCCGTGTAGACCAGGACGTTACCGTGGATGGAATAACTCTTCTGTACCGATGCCATCCAGGAAGGTCTCGTGCAGTCTTAGAAGTGTGCCCTGTATGCAGGTTTCTCATGAACATGAAATGTGCTAGTGCGTATTAAGCCTGTGACACACACCAGTGGTGACACAGAAATAAGCCCTTGAAGGGTTAGAGCACGTTGTCATTAAGGACCAGCTGCTGTTGGTACAAGGTCAGGCCAGGTGCTGAATAACCTGCAACCCGTGATGCCAGATGAGCAAACCAAGTCAGCAGTGCTGTTTTCTCTGAAGCAAGTGCATCAGCCCACCCGCTGCTTGACTTTCACGTCTGGGCGGGGGTGAGGGACGGTGGGGTCTGTAACGGAGCAGAGATTCCACGCCCCTCTGAGGTTGGTGGTTGAGTATCTCTCGCCCTTGCCAAGGTCACAGCCGTGGAATGAGCCCTGGGCTGGACACGGCTGGACAGAGCCCCAAGCAGCTCCACCGCTTGGGTGACTTTTTGCATAAAGGAAAGAAGAAAGGAGGGATTCTGAATTTCTCACCTTCATCTACAGTGGCCTGAGTGCATCTCTAAGCATCTGCCGTCCATGCTGGTGGCTCAGGGTCTTTCCCGGAAATATGGATCCGAAGGGTAAGGTTTGCAAATGTCATTGGCTGTGGAGCTAAAGAAGGTTCACAGGGCCAGGTAAGAAATACAATCCTGTTGAAAAAGGATCAGTTTTTGTCACTGATCCTTTTTCAGAGGAGTTTCCGGAATAAGCTAAATAAGAATCTCTCTCTTTCTCTTCTTCTTTTCTCTCTATACCCGCCACCCCGACCCACCTTTTCTGAGGAATGTTCCATTTCCACAAGGCCTTGAAACCAGGTATTTCATATTTAGCTGTGAAAGGAGGGTAGTGTGGAAAGCCAAGAAGCTCTCAAGAATAGCTCAGTGGGGACTTGAAGACCTAGTGGAAAGGCATCGGACAGAGGGACTCTGTTAGCAAGCAGTTCCAGGGTCAAACGGTGCCCGAGGGGCTGGCCCTTCCCCAGCCTCCATCCAACTCGGTGCCTCCAAGGTGCACGTTTCCATGAAAAAGAGGGCTGGATGGCAGCCCACTGGTCCACCCCTGCATGCCTCTTCACTGTCTTCCAGGAGCCGGGCCTTGCCCCATGTCCTGGCTTCCCTGAACTTCAGTCCCTCCAGGTTGGATTCTGCATCGTCTCGCTCTGGGACTTAGAGGAATTCTCTCGTCACCTGTGCACTGCACCTGTTGGTTGATGCCCCAAACCCTCTTTTTCATGATACCAGGTGATGACACAGAAGATGCCTGTTCCCTGGGGAGCCCGTGGGCTGGGCTCGGGCCCGTGACCCCAGAGGCTCTGGCTGGTGTTGATTGTTTACTGAGAGCTGGGTGATTTAGCAGGGAGCATAAAGGGCCCCAGGGGCCCAAGGCGGGAGGGGTGATGCTGGGGAGTCCAGAGTGCAGGGAGGAGGCTGGGCCCTCAGCATCAGTGTCGGGAGGTGCTCTGAGGGTCAGGAGGAGGCCCTGCTCTAATGTCCCCAGACGCACAGCCTGCTGGTCTCGGGGGCCTCTCCTCACACGGCACCCGACGAGGGATCTTCGGGCATCCGTGTACCTCGGAGGCCCAGCTCTGAGTACCACCCTGCCTCCCCCTCCCACCTGCACAGAGCTTTCGTCTTCCGCCTGCTCATTTAGACGTCGCGTCCAGTCAGCACAGAATAGGATGGACAAGCCCTGTGCTAAGTGTGGAAGGGCCACTTCGCTCAGAGCTGACCTTCCTAAACTGCTGGCGAGGACTCTGCTCAGGCAGGCCTGGCCGACGCTGCATGTGAACTAGCCTGTGCGCGGCGGTTGGGGTTACTTCACCCCCACATTCTCCTGTTTGCCACCCTGTTGCCTTTTAGACCGTTCTGATTTTGCAAGGGCCTTGCTCCTCACTAAATATCCCTAATAAAGTTTTACTAAAAAGGGCCCAAGGGTAATTATTTTATTAACTAGTGAGCTCCCAAATACCGAAATCTAAAGATCCAAAGGAATGACTCTCGAATGGCCAACTTGTGGCATTCTACCTGTCAGCCAGGGGGAGATTTTGAGGTAAAGAGACTGTCCTCTGTCTCTCGAATCCTATACCTACACAGCTGCTGATTTTGTAAGTAGGATCTGTTCAAAAGAAGGACGAATCATGGAACGTTCAGACATTAGGGTGATTCAGTTAGACCCGTGTCTGGAGCCTCGAAGGGCTGTCAGCCCAGCCAGGCCACATCCCAGCAGCCCCGCCCTTACCTCAGCCCTGGGGAGGCGGGGCAGGACCTCGCAGCTTCCTCCAGGTTTCCCTTGGTCCCTTTGGTGCACTCTGGTTTCATTTACTTTCGAATGACTTGCTCTGTTTCCTTTCCCTTCCTAAGTGTCAATCTCAATTGCAAACACCCCCAGGAAGCCACGCACCCACTCCATTCAGCTCCCCGCCGTGGTGTGAATGAACAAGGAGCCGAGCGAGTTTTTCCTAGACTATTGTCAGAAAAACGTGTCTGCCAGCTTCTGTGTTTATAAAAAGCAACTTGGCTTTCCCAGAAGCCAACAGTGTTTATTAAACACGTAGTAGAGAATTTATATTGAATATTAAAAACCTTTTTACCCCTAGTCGGACGGATGCGATGCTGCATGTTTGGAGAAAGAGAATGGGGAGAATGATGCGCCCCAGCACCAGCCTGGAGCAGAGGCTGTGCCAGCCGAGGCTGAGCCCCCTCCCTCCCCAGACAGCGGCTCCCACTTAGGCAAATGAGCATCTGCTGTGTAAGTGGAAAATGGTCCAAGGGAAATCATGGAGGATGCGGCTCCTGGCATGTAAAATAATCCCTGGGGGCTTCCCTGGTGGCGCAGTGGTTGGGAGTCCGCCTGCCGATGCAGGGGAC
>RJWK010037550.1:0-21220 GCA_004363435.1 Platanista minor | reverse complement strand
TTTTTTTTTTTTTTTTTTGTGGTACGCGGGCCTCTCACTGCTGTGGCCTCTCCTGCTGCAGAGCACAGGCTCCGGACATGCAGGACCAGCGGCCGTGGGCCACAGGCCCAGCCGCTCCGTGGAATGTGGGCCACAGGCCCAGCCGCTCCGCGGCATGTGGGATCCTCCTGGACCGGGGCACGAACCCACGTCCCCTGCATCGGCAGGCGGACTCTCAACCACTGCGCCACCAGGGAAGCCCCATATATTCTTTTTCATATTCTTTTCCATTATGGTTTATCACAGGATATTGAGTATAGTTCCCTGTGCTATACAGTAGGACCTTGTTGTTTAACCATCTTATATATAATGGTTTGCATCTGCTAATCCCAAACTTCCAATACTTCACTCCTCCCCACCTTGGCAACTACATGTCTGTTCTCTATGTCTGTGAGTCCGTTTCTGTTTTGTAGATATGCTCGTTTGTGTCATATTTTAGATTCCGCATATAAGTGATATCATATGATATTTGTCTTTCTCCTTCTGACTTCCTTCACTTAGTATGATAATCTCTAGGCCCATCCATGTTGCAGCAAATGGCATTATTTTATTCTTTTTTAATGGCTAAGTAATATTCCATTGTATGTATATGTATATGTATACATATATATAGTGCTGCTATGGACATAAGGGTGCATGTATAGTGCTGCTATGAACATAAGGGTCCATATATCTTTTCGAATTATACTTTTGTCTGGGTATATGCCCAGGAGTGGGACTGCTGGATCATATGGCAACTCTCAGTTTTTTGAGGACCCTCCATACCATTTTCCATAGTGGCTGCACCAATTTACATTCTCACCAACAGTGTAAGAGGGTTCCCTTTTCTCTGCATCCTCTCCAGCATTTATTATTTGTAGCCTTTTTAATGATGGCCATTCTGACTTTCGTGAGATGGTCCATCATTGTAGTTTTGATTTGCATTTCTCTAATGATTAGTGATGTTGAGCTTCTTTTCATGTGCCTGTTGGCCATATGTGTATCTTCTTTGGAGAAACGTCTATTTAGGTCTTCTGCCCGTTTTTTGATTGGGTTGTTTGGGTTTTTTGTTATTGAATTCTACGAGCTGTTTATATATTTTGGAAATTAAGCCCTCATCAGTCACATCATTTGCAAATATTTTCTCCCAGTCCATAGGTTGTCTTTTCATTTTGCTTATGGTTTCCTTTGCTGTGCAAAAGCTTATAAGTTTGATTAGGTCCCATTTGTTTATTTTTGCTTTTATTTCTGTTGCCTTGGGAGACTGACCTAAGAACACATTGGTATGGTTTAAGTCAGAGAACGTTTTGCCTATGTTCTCTTCTAGGAGTTTTTATGGTGTCATGTCTTATATTTAAGTCTTTAAGCCATTTTGAGTTTATTTTTGTGTATGATGTGAGGCTGTGTTCTAACTTCATTGATTTACATGCGGCTGTCCAACTTTCCCAACACCACTTGCTAAAGAGACTGTCTTTTCCTCGTTGTAAAATGTAAAATGAGTTTTTGGACTATCATTCCAGAACAGCCCTAAATGAAGAAATGTCATAGAAAGAATCATAGAAAGTAGTGTTTTGAAGAATTTTTTAATCTACAGAAACCAGAGGAGAGACTGTAAATCCATGCTGATCCCAGCCTGAGCAATAGCCCATGCCTGAGAAAACAAATCTGAGGGTTGGGTTGTGATCTGGACTGGGCAGCCTCCTACTGCTGTCTATCTTTAGGTGGATACTTCTCCCACACATCCTTACTACCAAACTCTAGCCATCACTGCCTGTCTGCAAGCCATAGACCCTGCCCCAATTGTGGGAGATACCACCAGTGACTTGTTAGTCATTACCTCCATATCCAGGGCCTTAGCAGGAATTATACTGTCTGGTCAACCCAATTTGGATCTGTAAGTGCATTTTTCTATGAAAATATTATAATTTTTACAGTTAGGTTTAAGATGTGATAACGAGATTCTATCCACAATGTCTGTTATGGGTTGAATATATTTTTACAGGTTGATCTATGAATCTCACCATCATTTAAAACATTTTGATGGTACATGACTTTGGGTTCCAAACAGACTACTTAAATATCATACTGCATATAGCTCAAATAGAGTCTTCTTAATTTCTAAGTAACTACACACACTTCATGCAAAATAAACAACTTTGGAAAAAGCATATGCTTTTAATTCATCAGAGGCTCAAAATTTGAGCAGAATAAAATTTAAATCCGATTTTTATTTACAACTTCAGTTTCCCTAGTGATTTTGAAAGTAGAAAAATATAGGTGTCTCATGCCCTCTTTGCTTGGCAGTGACACCAAAGAGCCACCATATTCCACAGTTGACCCTGAAAGGGGAGCAAAGTCTCATGTGTTGATGGTAATAGGCAAACAAATTCACTGATTTCTCTCTCCTAGCAACTCCTGTTTAGCATCAGCCTTTTTTCTCCTCTCTGATGCCAGACAAATTAAACGATCAGGGCTACTGCTTGTTATTGAACATCCAAAGGGATTAAATTTTAAATATTCAGCAATAGATTAATATTGCTGGAAGAAAAACTGGAAGCCAATAAACTGCTAGATTGAGTTTATGGCTCCATATGTAACGTCATCTAAAAGAGTATGCGACAGTTTGCAAAACAAGCAGCCTCCAGGCAGCATAAGCACTTGGCTGAGGCATTTTAACGAGAATGCCAAAACTGGGTTCTTGCATCTGCAGTGCCCCCAACCCTCTCATGGTTTTGTCACTATTTGTGTTTCTCTCACATTGTGACCTAGCTAGCAAACTCACAGCAAGGTGACCCAGCTTAGAAGTAGACTCATTCAGCAGCTCTTGGCTCAAGAAAACCCCAAATGAAATTACACAACATTTGGAGCAAACATTATAGATTTACTTAGGCAAAATAAATCAGTCTGATATTTCAAGACTCTCAGTAGTTCTAATTCAATGGGGGAAAGAAGACAGACAGAGCCAGCAGTCTCTGTCTCTCATCAGATTATATACAGGTAGCTGGTATGAGTCAAGTCACTCCTTTTTATAAGAAGCTGTTAATCATCAAAGAGAAAGAGAGATGGTACAATTTTGAGTACTTTTCCACAACAATTTACCTTTTCATTTGTAGTTCCAGAAACTCGTTTTGCTCTCTCTATCCTACAAGTGAAAAATTTTTCTTAACTCTGAGAAATATTCACAGTGAAAAGCAAAACTTACGCTCTGGGGTCTCTCTTTTTTTTTTTTTCTTTTAGTTTAACCCAGTTATACTATAGATAATAGATTTGGCCTAGTTATAAATATATTCTGCAGTGATTAAAGCAAACAAAAATATCATTCAGCCTGACTTCTACATGGGACTTGTGCTAAAGTGTTCTAGGCTTTTATGCCCATAGAGAAGTCACTACATTGTTTATATAAACAGATTTTGAGTCACTGATCATATATTAAATCAATAATTTCCAAACATTTTAGTATAGAAACAACTTTGGCAGGACAAAACCCCCTTTTCTTCACCAAGGATACTACCCCACATAGTATAGAATACTCTATTGCTCTTGATAGCCTGTCCAGGGGCCTTTTCTTAGGCCATGGAGAACACAGTGCTTTGCACAGGGTGTAGCAGAAAGCAGAGTTGCAAAGAAATCATCTCCCTTAATGAGGCTTTGTCTGCTTCTTCTTTTCCCTCCTTCACTTCAGTACATAACAGAGTGGGTAGGATTCCACTGAAAATGTTCTCTGACAAGACTGGGGTTAGTGGTAGTAACATAATTAAACCTACCTAATATCCTAAAGCCATATAGTCATTCAGGGCAAAAAGGCAAGTCAACTGTTTTCATTTTCATCTTCATTAGTTATACTATCTCATCTCCTCTCAGTATATTAAGTCATCTCCTTAAATTATAAATAACACATGCTTTTTTTGGTGTGTTTTAGACAAGGCAATGAACTAAGCAAAACTGATTTGTCACCTTTCTTTGGGAGGAATCTGTCTCCATTTAGACTCAATATTTTCCTTTTTTTTCCATTTACCTTCCTTCTTCCCTTCTTTTCACAAACATACCATCAAGTTATTTTTACTCTACTTCCTACTTCTAACGTTTAAATTCTTATATTTTTGGAGTAGGTCAAATTAGAAGTAGCATATAAATATTCTGAGGATTGAAGGGCTAATTAAATATATGTCAGAGAAAATCACCTTGTAAAAAAGGAAAGCACCATATCTTTTAAGGAGTTTAGCTACAAAATTGTTTTTGATATCTGTCTGATACTTTCAGTTCATAAACTGTATCATAATACCGAGACAAAGGCTGACAAATTCTCACTGAAAGTAAGCTACTCATAGAACAGAACTGAAACCCATTTAATATTTTTAAAAGGCTTAAAGCAATTATTCTTCCTCATGTTTATATCACTTTTTGAAATTTTAGTGTTTATGACATTCTAATCTCTAGGCAAATTTTATCTCAACTATATTTATTATAAAACTATCTTCTTGGAGAAATATATCCTCCCTTCATAGTCTCCTATTCTGTGTCATAAATTGCATGGTACCTGTGGCAGCAAGCCCTAAACATTTTCTCAGCCCACTCTGGATAGCAATGTGAGAGCTTCTTCCCAAATATTCATATTCACATGCACTATATACACCTTATTGTATATTTACAATAAAACTGGGTAAAGTTGCTAATTCTGCCTTCATTTTCCCCTAAATCTTGATTAATGGATATAATACTTTCATCTTAAAAAACATGGACTGAGTTACAACCTAGCAACATCACCCAGATTTTGTACAAAGCAATGAAAAATGTCAGAGTTCAGTTCTAGTGCTGGGTCTGTTGACCTGCTAGGTGAGCATTAAGGAAGTCCCCTTCTATCCCAAGGCCTGAGTCTCCTAAAGTATTAAATAAGAGGATTTCAAAAGCTAGTTTCTAAATCCACTTTCAACTCTCACAGATTATAAGCCTTTTCTTTGTTTCACTGTGTGCTTTGGTTTAGTTTTTAAATCAACTTTATTAAAGTATATTTTATAGATAAAATACCAATTTTAAAGTGTACCTTTCATGAATTTTGCCTGATATATATCTCTATACGTCTATCTATCTATATCTATATATATATATATACACACACATATATATATATACCTATATATCTATACTTATCTATATATCTAGATATATCTAGATATATCTAGATATATATATGCCTAATAACTAACATTTCAAACAAAAGAATAGGTATTTCCAACTTCTCAGAAAGTGCCCTCAGGGTCTTTTTCGGTGACCCCTCACCCTTCCACCTGGCTGCAGGCAGTCACTCACTGATCTGCTCTCTGACTATTCTAGAAGAGCATGTATATGTAGTCATTCAGGATGCCTCCTTTTGTCTGACTTACACTGCATGATGTAGTTGAAATACGTACATATTCTTACATGTTTCAGCAGTTTCTTTTAATGATGAATTACATTCTTTTTTATGTATTTACCATATTTTGTTTCTCCAATCGCCTGCTGACATTTGAGTTATGTGAAATTTTTAGCCATTTGAATAAAGCTGCTATGAACATTTGTGTACATATGTACAATCCTATAGTGAATATTTTCATTTCTCTTGAATAAAAAACTAGAAGTAGAATTTGAGTCATAGGCATAAGTTAAGCACTGAAGTAAACTGCCAGTGTTCCAAAAGGAATGTCCCATTTTAACTCCGAACTGACATGTATAAGAGCTCCAGTTGCTCCATATCCCTACTGACACTTGATATTGATGATCTTTTTAATTTTAGCCATTCTAGGGGATGCATAGTACCTAGCTGTGGTTTTAATTTGCATTTCCCTGATTACCACTGACCCTGAACATCTTTTCCTGTGCTTATCGACCATTAGTCAACATACTCATATATTTTGTGAAGAGTGTGCTCAAATCTGTTGCTCACTTTTAAAAATTTGATTTCTATTGAATTATGAGTTTTTGAACATTTTTTAGATACTTCTCTTGCCATATATGTATTAGGTATTATGGATATTTTCTCCCAGTCTGTGCTTTACCTTTCTCTTTTCTTACATGGGTTTTCAAGAAGTTTGAAGTTTATTATTTTTTTCCCTTTATATTTAGTGCCTTTTGTGTCCTAAACCATTTTTTGCCCTCCTCAATGCTGTGATGATTTTCTTCTGTTTTCTTCTAGGAGTTCTATAGTTTTGGATTCTGTGTTTAGGTGTACTATCCATTTTGTGTTTGTTGTTGATAAACTCTGAGGCAAAGTTCAAGGGTCACCATTTACCATCCATTCATCCATCTCTTCCAGGACCACTCACTGAAAACAATATTCCTTCCCCATTGAATTATCTCAGCCTATTTTTGAAAATGAATTGACCATGTATATATAGGTCTATTTCTGGACTGTATATTCCATTCTATTGATCTATATGTCAATCCGTATACCAGTGTCACACTGTCTTTATTACCATAGCTTTATAGTAATTCCTTTAATTGGTAGCATAAGTTCTCAGCCTTAGTTTTTCTTCTAAACTGCTTTGGCCACTAAATATACATTTTTTGACTCTATATAAATTTTAGAGTAGGTTTTCAATTTCTATTTTTAAAGAAAGGGGCAGTGTCATTATGTTTGAGATTGAGTCAAATCTATCAATTAGTTTGGGGAGAACTGACGTCTCAAAAAGCTTGAGTCATCCAGCTGGTTTAACATGGCATGTTCTTCCCTTTTTTAGATCTTCTTAAATTTCTTTCAGCAATATTTTGTAGTTTCCTGAGTATATGTTTTACATATATTTTGTTAGGTCTATCCCTAAGTATATGATGTTTTTGGTATTACTGTAAGTAATACTTTTTCTCATTTGTCTGGTGATAGTAGAACTATCTACTGCTATAAATTCACATATTCTGGACTTTTCATATATGTGGAATCATTCAATAAGTGGTCGTTTGTGACAAACTTCTTTTACTTAGCATAGTGCTTCCAAGGTTCATCCATATTGTAACATGTCAGTACTTCATTGTTTTTTATTGCTGAATAACATTTCCTTGTATAAATGTACACAGTTATTTTTTACATTCACCAACTCTTGTATATTTGGTTAGTTTCCACTTTGGGATATGAATAATGCTACTCTGAATAGATATATACAAGTTTTGTGTGGACAAATGTTTTCATTTCTCTTGGTCATATGTCTAGGGGCAAAATTGCTGGGTCACATTATAACTCTATGTTTAATCTTTTGATGAACTGCCAGACTGCTTTTCAAAGTGGCTGTACCATGTGACATTTCCCACCAGAGTTTATGAGGGTTTCAATTTCTCTATACCCTTGTCAAAATATGTTATTATCTGGTTTTTTTATTATCATCATTCTAGTGGGTGTGGTATCTCACATTCTAGTGGGAAGTGGTATCTCATTGTGGTTTTGATTTGCAATTCCCTCGTGGCTAATTATGTTGAGGGATATATTCATGTACTTACTGCCATTTCTATATATTCTTTTGAAAAATTTCTATTCAGATTATTTGTCCATTTTTTATTTACAATAGCTAGGCCATGGAAGCAACATAAATGTCCATCGACAGACAAATGGATAAAGCTGTAGTATATATATACAATGGAATATTACCCAGCCATAAAGAGGAACAAAATTGGGTCATTTGTAGAGACATGGATGGACCTAGAGACTGTCATACAGAGTGAAGTAAGTCAGAAAAAAGAAAAACAAACAGCATACATCAACGCATATATGTGGACTGTAAAAAAATGGTACAGATGAACTGGTTTGCAAGGCAGAAGTAGAGACACAGATGTAGAGAACAAACATATGGACACCAAGGGAGGAAAGCAGGGGGTGGGGATGAATTGAGAGACTGGGATTGTCGTATATACACTAATATGTATAAAATAGATAACTAACAAGAACCTGCTTTATAGCACAGGGAGCTCTACTTCATTTCGCTGTACAGTAGAAATTAACACAACATTGTAAAACAACTATACCCTAATAAAAAATAAATTTAAAATAATCTATTCAGATTATTTGTCCATTTTTAACTCCATTATTTCTTTGTATTTTTGAGCTATATGAATGTTCTACATCCTCTGGATACTACACCCTTATCAGATGTTATTTTCACAACTTTTCTCCCATTCAGTGAGTTGTAATTTCACTTTCTTGATGGTGTCTTTTGAGTTACCAGAATTTTTGATTTTGATGACTTCCAATTTATTTTTTCCTTGGAAGCATGGGCTTTTGTTGTCATATCTAAGAAACCATTACATCATACAAGGTCATGAATATTTATGCTTATATTTTCTTCTAAGACTCTTGGAGATTTTTAACTCATATTTAGGTCTTTGATCCATTTTGAACTCACTTTGGTATATGGTGTGAGGTGGGAGCCCACTTTGTTCTTTTGCATGTGGATATGCAATTGTCCCAGCACGCTTTGTCAAAAACATCATTCTTTCTCTATTGAATTGCCTTGGGATCCTTGTTAAAAATCATTGATTGTAAATATGAGGGTTTATATTTGGCCTCTCAATTCTATCCCATTGATCTATATGGCTAGCCTTGTGCTACAACCATACTATCTTGACTGCTGTAATAAATTTTGTAATACTTTTGTAAAAGTTATTAACCTTATATCTTATGAATTTGCTAAATTTGCTTAATAGTTCTAGTGATTCTGGTAGGCTTTTTTGGATTTTCTATATGTATGATAATGTCATCAGCAAATAAACAGTTTTACTTCCTCCTTTCCAAACTGGAGATATTTTATTTATTTTTATTGCCTCTCTGGGATCTCCAGTACAGTTTTAATTAGAAGTAATGAGAGTAAATATCCTTGTCTTGTTCTCAAACTTACAGGGAGAAACATTCATTATTTTACCATAAAGTATGATGTTAACTGTAAGAGTCTGTAAGTGTCCTTTTATATTTTGTGGATATTGTCTTCATTATTTGCTGAGAGTTTTATCATAAGCTGATGTTACATGTTATCAAAATAAGTCTACTTGTTTTAAACACATTATTTTGCTTCCTATGAAACAGGCACTGTTCTAAAATGCTTTACAAATAGTATCTTATTTAATCCTCTAACAATCCTAGTAACATGAACTAGCTTTGAAATAAGAGTGAATTATTATTGTCCCCATTCAGATAGAGAAATAGGCATAGAGAGGGTAGGTAACTTGCCCAAAATGACATGGCTAGTAAGTAGCAAGGTGGGATTTGAACTAACAGAATCTGTCTCCAAAACCTGTAGTGATAGCTACTATGCCATACTGCTGATTTTCTAAGTGTTCCGTGCAAACTGTGCAGCCTAAATAAACACAGACAAGAACAGTTTTCTCTGGCAATGACAGTAAGCAATTGTGTAAACCCCAGGTGGATTACCAACTACTCAATATATTAAACAAGACAGTACCTGGATAGAGAGAAAAGAAACAAAGGATAAGGATACTGATAGATTTAAATGAAGTGAGTTGACACGCTGCTTTCGACATGCATACTCAGCATAATTCAAAGTAATAAGTATTTTATTTTTAATTTATTTACTTATTTTTTTAAACATCTTTGTTGGAGTATAATTGCTTTACAACATTGTATGTGTTTCTGCTATATAACAAAGTGAATCAGCTATATGTATGCATATATTCCCATATCCCCTCCCTCTTTTACCTGCCTCACACCCTCCCTATCCCACCCCTCTAGGTGGTCACAAAGCACTGAGCTGATTTCCCTGTGCTGTGCAGCTGCTGCCTGCTAACTATCTATTTTACATTTGGTAGTGTATATACGTCAATGCCACTCTCTCACTTTGTCCCAGCTTAACGTGCCCCCTCTCTGTGTCCTCAGGTCCATTCTCAACGTCTGCTTTTTTATTCCTTTCCTGGCCCTAGGCTCTTAAGAAACTTTTTTTTTTTTTTTTTTTTTAGATTCCATATATACGTGTTAGCATATGGTATTTGTTTTCTCTTTCTGATTCCTTCACTCTGTATGACAAACACAAGCTCCACCCACCTCCCTACAAATAACCCAATTTTGCTTCTTTTTATGGCTGAGTAATACTCCATTGTACATATGTGTCACATCTTCTTTATCCATTCGTCTGTCGATGGACACTTAGGTTGCTTCCATGGGCTGGCTATTGTAAAAACAGCTGCAACGAACATTTTGGTACATGACTCTTTTTGAATTATGGTTTTCTCAGGGTATATGCCCAGTAGTCGGACTGCTGAGTCATATGGTAGTTCTAGTTTTTTAAGGAACCTCCATACTGTTCTCCATAGTGGCTGTATCAATGTACATTCCCACCAACAGTGCAAGAGCGTTCCCTTTTCTCCACACCCTCTCAAGCATTTATTGTTTGTAGATTTTTTGATGATGGCCATTCGGACCTGTGTGAGGTGGTACCTCATTGTAGTTTTGATTTGCATTTCTCTAATGATTAGTGATGTTGACCATCCTTTCACGTGTTTGCTGGCAATCTGTATATCTTCTTTGGAGAAATGTCTATTAGGTCTTCTGCCCATTTTTGGATTGGGTTGTTTGTTTTTTTGATACTGAGCTGCATGAGCTGCTTGCATATTTTGGAGATTAATCCTTTGTCAGTTGCTTGGCTTCATTTGCAAATATCATCTCCCATTCTGAGTGCTGTCTTTTCATCTTATTCATAGTTTCCTTTGCTGTACAAAAGCTTTTACTTTTCACTGGTCCCATTTGTTTTCATATCCATTTCTCTAGGAGGTGGGTGAAAAAGGATCTTGCTGTGAATTTATGTCATAGAGTGTAGTGCCTACGCTTTCCTCTAAGAGTTTTACAGCATCCAGTCTTACATTTAGATCTTTAATTCATTTTGAATTTACTTTTGGGAATGGTGTTAGGGAGTGTTCCAATTTCATTCTTTTACATGTAGCTGTCCAGTTTTCCCAGCACCACTTACTGAAGAGGCTGTCTTTTCTCCACTGTATATTCTTGCCTCCTTCATCAAAAATAAGGTGACCATATGTGCGTGGGTTTATCTCTGGGCTTTCTATCCTGTTCCATTGATCTATATTTCTGTTTCTTTGCCAGTACCATACTGTCTTGATTACTGTAGCTTTGTAGTATAGTCTGAAGACTGGGAGCCTGATTACTCCAGCTCTGTTTTTCTTTCTCAAGATGGCTTTGGCTATTTGGGGTCTTTTGTGTTTCTATACAAATTGGGAATTTTTTTGTTCTAGTTCTGTGAAAAATGCCATTGGTAGTTTCATAGGGATTGCATTAAATCTGTAGATTGCTTTGGGTAGTACAGTCATTTTCACAATGTTGATTCTTCCAATCCAAGAACATGATATACCTCTCCATCTGTTTGTATCATCTTTAATTTCTTTCATAAGTGTCCTATAGTTTTCTGCATACAGGTCTTTTGTCTCCTTAAGTAGGCTTATTCCTAGGTATCTTATTCTTTTTGTTGCAATGGTAAATGGGAGTGTTTCCTTAATTGCTCTTTCGGATTTTTCATCATTAGTGTATAGGAACACAAGAGATTTCTGTGCATTAATTTTGTATCCTGCTACTTTACCAAATTCACCAAGTAGCTCTAGTAGTTTTCTGGTGGCATCTTTAGGATTCTCTGTATAGTATCATGTCATCTGCCCACAGTGACACTTTTACTTTTTCTCTTCCTATGTGGATTCCTCTTATTTCTTTTTTGTCTCTGATTGCTGTGGCTAAAACTTCCAATACTATGTTGAATAATAGTGGTGAGAGTGGGCAACCTTGTCTTGTTCCTGATATTAAAGGAAATGGTTTCAGTTTTTTACCATTGAGAACGATGTTGGCTGTGGGTTTGTCATATATGGCCTTTATTATGTTGAGGTAGGTTCCCTCTATGCCTACCTTCTGGGGGATTTTTATTACAAACGTGTTGAATTTTGTCAAAAGCTTTTTCTGCATCTATTGAGAGGATCATATGATTTTTAGCCTTCAATTTGTCAACACAGTCTTTCACATTGATTGATTTGCATAGACGGAAGAATCATTGCATTCCTGGGATAAACCTCACTTGATTATGGTGCATGATCCTTTTAATGTGCTGTTGGATACAGTTTGCTAGTATTTTGTTGAGGATTTTTGCATCTATGTGCATCAGAGATATTGGCCTGTAGTTGTTTTGTAACATCTTTGATTGGTTTTGGTATCAGGGTGAGGGTGGCCTTGTTGAACGAGTTTGGGAGTGTTCCTCCCTCTGCTATATTTTGGAAGAGTTTGAGAAGGATAGGTGTTAGCTCTTCTCTAAATGTTTGATAGAATTTGCCTGTGAAGCCACCAGGACCTGCACTTTTGTTTGTTGGAAGATTTCTAATCAGTTTCAATTTCAGTGCTTGTGATTTGTTTGTTTATATGTTCTATTTCTTCCTGGTTCAGTCTTGCAAGGTTGTGCTTTTCGAAGAATTCGTCCATTTCTTCCAGGTTGTCCATTTTATTGGCATATAGTAATTTATTGGCTTGTAGTATTCTCTCATGATCCTTTGTATTTTGGCAGTGGCAGTTGTTACCTCTCCTTTTTCATTTCTAATTCTGTTGATTTGAGTCTTCTCCCTTTTTTTCTTCATGACTCTGGCTAACGGTTTATCAATTTGGTTTATCTTCTCAAAGAACCGGCTTTTAGTTTTATTGAACTTTGCTACCATTTCCTTCATTTTTTTCCATTTATTTCTGATGATCTTTATGATTTCTTTCCTTCTGCTAACTTTGGGTTGTCTTGTTCTTTCTCTAATTGCTTTAGGTGTAAGTTTAGGTTGTTTATTTGAGATGTTTCTTGTGTCTTGAGGTAGGATCATATTGCTATCAACTTCCCTCTTAGAACTGCTTTTGCTGCAGCCCATAGGTTTTGGGTCATTGTGTTTTCATTGTCATTTGTTTCTAGGTAATTTCTGATTTCCCCTTTGATTTCTTCAGTGATCTCTTGGTTATTTAGTATTGTATTGTCTATCTAGCCTCCATGTGTTTGTATTTTTTACAGATTTTTTCCTGTAAGTGATATCTAGTCTCCTAGCATTGTGGTCGGAAGAGATATTTGATACGATTTCAATTTTCTTAAATTTACCAAGGCTTGATTTGTGACCCAAGATATGATGTATCCTGGAGAATGTTCCATGAGCACTTGAGAAGTGCATTCTGTTCTTTTTGGATGGAATGTCCTATAGATATCAATTAACTCCGTCTTGTGTAATGTGTCATTTAAAGCTTGCTTCCTTATTTATTTTCATTTTGGATTATCTGTGCATTGGTGGAAGTGGGGTGTTAAAGTCCTCTACTATGAATGTGTTACTGTTGATTTCACCTTTTATGGCTGTTAGTATTTGCCTTATGTATTGAGGTGCTCCTGTGTTGGGTGCATAAATATTTACAATTGTTATATCTTCTTCTTGGATTGATCCCTGGTCATTACATAGTGCCCTTCTCTGTCTCTTGTAATAGACTTTATTTTTCAGTCTATTTTGTCTGATATTAGAATTGCTACTCCAACGTTCTTTTCATTTCCATTTGCATGGAATATCTTTTTCCATCCCCTCACTTTCAGTCTGTATGTGTCCCTAGGTCTGAAGTGGGTCTGTTGTAGACAGCATATCTATGGGTCTTGTTTTTGTATCCATTCACCCAGTCTATGTCATTTGGTTGGAGCACTTAATCCTTTTACATTTAAGGTTATTATCGATATGTGTGTTCTTATTACCATTTTCTTAATTTTGGGGGGTTTGTTTTTTTAGGTCTTTTCCTTCTCTTGTGTTTCCTGCCTAGAGAAGTTCCTGTAGCATTTGCTATAAAGCTGGTTTGGTGGTGCTAAATTCTCTTAGCTTCTGCTTGTCTCTAAAGGTTTTAATTTCTCTGTTGAATCTGAATGACATTCTGGCTGGGTAGAGTAATCTTGTTTGTAGGTTTTTCCCTTTCATCACTTTAAATATGTCCTGCCACTCCTTTCTGGCTTGCAGAGTTTCTGCTGAACGGTCAGCTAGTAAGCTTATGATGGTTCCCTTGTATGTTATCTGTTGCTTTTCCCTTGCTGTTTTTTTTTTTTGTTTTGCGTTACGCGGGCCTCTCACTGTTGTGGCCTCTTCCATTGTGGAGCACAGGCTCCAGAAGTGCGGGCTCAGAGGCCACGGCTCATGGGCCCAGCTGCTCCGCAGCATGTGGGATCTTCCCAGACCGGGGCACGAACCCATGTCCCCTGCATTGGCAGGCAGACTCTCAACCACTGCGCCACCAGGGAAGTCCTCCCTTGCTGCTGTTAATAGTTTTTCTTTGTATTTAATTTTTGATAGTTTGATTAATATGTGTCTTGGCATGTTTCTCCTTGGATTTATCCTGTATGGGACTCTCTGTGCTTCCTGGACTTGATTGACTGTTTCCTTTCCCATATTAGGGAAGTTTTCAACTATAATCTCTTCAAATATTTTCTCAGTCCCTTCCTTTTTCTCTTCTTCTTCTGGGACCCCTATAATTCGAATGTTGGTGTGTTTAATATTGTCCCAGAGGTCTCTGAGACTGTCCTCAATTCTTTTCATTCTTTTTTCTTTATTCTACACTGTGGTAGTTATTTCCACTCTTTTATCTTCCAGGTCACTTATCCATTCTTCTGCCTCAGTTATTCTGCTATTGATTCCTTTCAGAGAATTTTTAATTTCATTTATTGTGTCGTCCATAATTGTTTCCCCTTAGTTCTTCTAGCTCCTTGTTAAACGATTCTTGTATTTTCTCCATTCTATTTCCAAGATTTTGGATCATATTTACTATCATTACTCTGAATTGTTTTTCTGGTATACTGCCTATTTCTTCTTCATTTTTTGGTCTGGTGCATTTTTTTTTTTTTTTTTTGCGGTACATGGGCCTCTCACTGCTGTGGCCTCTCCCACCGCAGAGCACAGGCTCCAGACGTGCAGGCCCAGCGGCCACGGCTCACGGGCCCAGCTGCCCAGCGGCCTGCGGGACCCTCCCTGACCAGGGCTTGAACCTGCGTCCCCCACATTGGCAGGCGGACCCCCAACCACTGCGCCACCAGGGAAGCACCCGGTCTGGTGCATTTCTACTTTGCTCCTTCATCTGCTTCGCATTTCTCTGTCTTCTCATTTTTCTTAACTTACTGTGTTTGCGATCTGGTTTTCACAGGCTGCAGGTTCACAGTTCCTGTTGTTTTTGGTGTCTAACCAGTGGGTTAGGCTAACCAGTGGGTTAGGCTGGTTCAGTGGATTGTGTAGGCTTCCTGGTGGAGGAGACTGATGCCTGTGTTCTGGTGGATGAGGCTGGATCTTGTCTTCCTGGTGGGCAGGACCATGTCTGGTGGTGTGTTGTGGCACATCTGTGAACTTATTATGATTTTAGGCAGCCTCTCTGCTAATGTGTGGGGTTGTGTTCCTGTCTTTCTAGTTGTTCGGCATGGGGTGTCCAGCACTGGAGCTTGCTGGTTGTTGAGTGGAGCTGTGTCTTAGTGTTGAGATGGAGATCTGTGGGAGAGCTCTCGCTGACTGATATTATGTGGGGCCAGGACTTCTCTAGTGGTCTAATGTCCTGAACTCGGCTCTCCCACCTCAGAGGCTCAGGTCTGACACTGGCCAGAGCACCAAGACACTGTCAGCCACATGGCTCTGAAGAAAAGGTAGAAAAAACAGAAACAAATAAAGTTATTCAAATAAAATATATATATATATATATATTAATATAAAAAAAGAGAGCTACCAAATCAATAAACGAACTCATGAATGAAAACAAGTGCTATAAAATATACTAAGATAAACATAAAAATCAGAAACTAGTCAGTGTCATACAGCAAACGCCAAGTCTACAGTTGCTCCCAAGGCCTACTGCCTCAATTTTGGGATCATTTGTTGTCTATTCAGGTATTCCACAGATATGCTACATCAAGTTGAATGTCGATATTTAATCCACTGCTCCTGAGGCTGCTGAGAGAGATTTCCCTTTCTCTTCTTTGTTTGCACAGTTCCTGGGGTTCAGCTTTGGATTTGGCCCCGCCTCTGTGTGTAGGTCGCCCTCTGGCATCTGTTCTTTGCCCAGACAGGAGGGGGTTAGCTGATTAGGGGGCTCTGGCTCACTGAGAGAGGGGGGAGGGAGGGTACGGAATGCAGGGTGAGCCTGAGGAGGCAGAGCTCAGTGTGACGTTGCAACAGCCTGAGGCGTGTTGTGTGTTCTCTTGGGGAAGTTGTCCCTGGATCACGGGACCCTGGCAGTGGTGGGCTGCATAGGCTCCCGGGAGGGGTGTGGATAGTGACCTGTGCTTGCACACTGGCTCCTTGGTGGCTGCAGCCTGGGGTTTCATGCCCGTCTCTGATGTCTGCGCTGATAGCCATGGCTCATGCCTGTCTCTAAAGCTCATTTAGGCAGTGCTCTGAGTCTCCTCTCCTCACACACCCCGAAACAATTGTGTCTTGACTCTTAGGCAGTTCCAGACTTTTTCCCGGACTCCCTCCCAGTTAACTGTGGTGCACTAGCTCCCTTCAGTCTGTGTTTACACAGCCAACCCCAGTCCTCTCCCTGGGATCTAACCTCTGAAGCCTGAGCCTCAGCTCCCAGCCCCCACCCACCGTGGTGGGTGAGTGGACAAGCCTCTCAGGCTGGTGAGTGCCGATCGGCACTGATCCTCTGTGCAGGAATCTCTCCACTTCGCCCTCCAGACCCCTGTTGCTGTGCTCTCCTCCATGGCTCCGAAGCTTCCCCGCTCCGCCACCCACAGTCTCTGCCCGTGAAGGGGCTTCCTAGTGTGTGGAAGGAAACCTTTCCTCCTTCACAGCTCCCTCCCACTGGTGCCGGTCCCATCCCTATTCTTTTGTCTCTGTTTATTCTTTTTTCTTTTGCCCTACCCAGGTACGTGGGGAGTTTCTTGCCTTTTGGGAAGTCTGAGGTCTTCTGCCAGTGTTCAGTAGGAGTTCTGTATGAGTGAGTGTTCCACATGTAGATGTATTTTTGATGTATTTGTGGAGAGGAAGGTGATCTCCGCATCTTACTCCTCCGCCATCTTAAAGGTCCTCCTGATAGGGCTAATTTTAATGCATATTGTCTGTCCCCATATCTTGCAAATAACTGATTGCCTAGAAGGCTCGAAGATGTGCCAATTACATTATGAAGCTGCCTTCTGGTCTTGGAGAGTCTCCTAAAGAGGCGGAGGGTGGCTGCGGCTCATGCTGGGGCAGAATTATTTAGGAGCTCGTTTTACCATGCTAAGCCGGTGCCGGTGTGTGCCACTCAATAAGTCTTTTAATATACTTTTCCCTTACGGGTGAAACACAGTGGCTATATTCCAAACTTTCCAAAAATAGTTTCTCAGAGGAACAGTTACATGAATAAATGATTATGTTTCCAGAAAAACACACACACACAAAAGCCTCATATTTCATTGTGATGATATAGTGCTACCACCAGACTGGCCTTTGGAATTAACCTGCTTGACAGGAAAGTCCATCTCCTCCTCTTGCAAACTGAATAATCTTGGACAAATTACTTAATTTCTTGTTCTATCAGTTTCCTCATCTATACAGTTGGGATAATGGCATTATCTATCTTAAGAGCTTTACTGTGAATATTTAATGGTAAAGTGCATATAAAGTATTTAACACATTGCCTAGTATATTCAGTTAAGGTCAGTTATAATGATACTTTCACTCAGGTACCCCTAAAACAGCATAATAATTGTGCCAATTCAGTGAAACCTACCCATAATTTTTTTACATTGTTTCTATGGGAAAATCAATTCTGAATTCCAAACTGGGACACCAGGACCCCATGTAACTTAAGCATTGGAAACTTCACTGGCAGATGTTTGGGGCCAAGGTAGAAGCTTGGCATTACTGTTGATTTTTTCACTCAATATATTCTTGAGATAATACTTCTTCAGGCGTTTGCTTGTTTCCAGGGCTCCATCTTTTTGTGTGAGTATATCTTAAATTGACTGTTTGTAAATCATTTACCATTGAAATTACTGCAATGGGAACGTTAAAAAAAATTCACACGAGGTTCTCACTGAGCTATAATATACAGTGGATTCTCTACTGATCATATCCTATCATCTACATATTCTTGAAACTGAGCTCTATCAATTTGATGTGATCCATGAATGTATTGTGTTTGTACCATAAAACCAAGAAGAAAATAATGTCTTCGTTTGAAAAAGAATACTTAAAGATCTGGCTTCACTGTGGGATGTTTTTCTCACTCAGATTTCTTTTGTTTTATTTATATTTCAGTTTCCAGCAGCTACAAAACTGTATTCAAAATATGCAAAGTGTTAAATCTTCTACAAAGACCAGCTGTCTGCCCAACTGTGATTTTTTTTTTAATTAAGCTCCCTGGATTGGAGGGTAGCAGAGGAAAAAAGAAGAAAAATAGAAGGGTAGAGGAGGTCGAATGAGTACATATGAAGGTGAAAGGATTAGTTTCTAGTCTAAGAAAACTGCTAAATAGTTCAAAATACTGCAATATACAAATCTACAATGCTTCCAGATGTTATTTTTTTCTCTAATAAGGGTGATGGACAAACTAAGAATGTCAATAACTTTGTACATTAGTCCAGCTATACTTTTCCAAATAAACCCCAAATCACGTGCTAACAAGTGCCATTACTGCCAAAATAATAAATTTTTTCCATAAAAATGTCATGAGTACTAGAGTAAAATTTTTATAAAGGAAAAATTTAAGCAACCCTAATGGACTGGGGATCCGAATGAGTCTCATGCACTATAGCTGGGATAAACATTAAATCTCAGCCATCAGTTTCCTAATAGAAATCTCATCTCAACCTTAATTATATCTACTCTTTTGGTACCATGATTATAAAAATTCAAGGGGAAAAATATTTAAGAATAAGTTGTCATTCATGAAACAGCTTCAGTCCCTTTGGAATGGATCATGGTTCAATGTAACCAGCACAATTATTTCTTGCTAGCACAAGGATCACATTGCTGGGTAAAATACCCTAGGCTTCTCCCCACCTCATCTCTACCCTATTAAGAAAATCTTGAAGCCATATTTTTCCTTTTGCCTGCTCTTAACTATGGTAACTAATAATACTGATAAACTAAAGCATAATCTCTAAGCCTCCTACAGACTCTGCCTTTAGAAAACAGCAATATTCTAGGAAACACATTTAATAAGGGTGGTTCCATTAAAAATAAAGAATATGTGTGTATGTGATATATCTGTGTGTACGTGTGTGACACAAGCTTGTGTCAATCACGAATGCTCTCGCAGTCCTTGGGCAGTGGAAATATTTTGGTTTACGTATGGCCTATATCACTTGAATGCCTGGCAACCTCACTTATTTCTCTTCTCTGCCCTCTATTCGGCCCAGCCTCCCTACCCAAAGGAGTCTTGCTTTATTGTTACACAGCCCCACACAATCAAGTCAATAAGTCCTGGTGATGCTGCTGACCCAGGGAGGTAAACCAGCAAGTCACTGTTTTCCTGGATCCTCAACTCTTCAGAATGGAGCATCTAAAAGCAAGCAATACTCTCTCTTGCAGAATCTTTGCAGTATTATCGGAAATGTCTCCCTCCCTGACAGGTCTAGAGATTGGCAAGGAAGGGTGAATGGAATCAAACCCCCTTTTGCCAAATGGGTGAAGATGGGGAGGAACAATGGAAGCAAAAGTTATTCAGAGGACAAGAACTTCCATCGTGCTGTACAAGCAATCAGAGCCTAACTTGCTCACCAATGATCACTGGGGACAGAGCAACCAGAATTTGCTCACATCAACTCTTTTTGGTAGGAAAGAATGTTTTCCAATAAATTTTTATCTCAGTGAAGCATAAAAATATGTTTGAAACTATCCACCATAATTTTTGTTTTCAGTTGGCAATTGTAAATCTAGTATTCTTTGTGGTCTAAATGGCCAGAATCTCCAAAATAAATAAGGAGCCTGTTAAATAACATCATTTATGTACTTTTCATCAGAATGGGAGATGATTTTAAAAGAAACTGTGCATAAATAGGATAGAACACTATATTGATAAATATACACAATTTATACCTAGCTTGAAGACATTTAATTAAATAATAAAAATGACCACCTCTTCAATAATTTTTAATTCCTATGGTTTATAACATACTCACTGTTATCTCTGCATGTCAACATTTTCCTGTATCCAAGAATATTTTCTTTCTTGAATGATTATATTGTCTAATCTTTCTCCTATTGACTTCGCTAATTAGACGTAACCCTCCTATGACTGATCAACGTTCTCAAGGTATAGCAGGTGTCTCACACAACACTTCAAGGATTCAGGACAACTTCCTATCAGAAGCCATTAAAAGCAGCTTCCATCTACAAATGTCCCTTCAGTTTACTTAGTCAGGCTGGTTCTCTCTAACGTGCAACATCTCATGGGAAGAACCTAGTTGCCTTCCTAATTTTCACATTTTTTCCAGGTTTCTAACCAAACAAAATTTTTTTTCTAGGCAGGGATAATGTTCTCTCTCCACTGCAAGACCTCTTCAGTAACAGATAATTAATTGCATCTTTGTTTCTCAATGAAGCATTAAAAACCTTCTAAAAAAAGCATTTGTTGCTTCATAGGTTAACCATATGTTTTGAACAGAAAAGCCTTTTTTTTTTTTAAGTTCCAAGATAATGTTTGAGGCAAAGAAATATTTTTTGGTTTTTGAAAAATGTATTTAATGATAGATTCAACCATAGGACTTCATTGAGGGTTCAGACTGAGAGAAAATAATGAAACTGGAAGAAGCAAAGATGCTTAGATGGTGCAAATAAGCTAAAGAATAAAGGATCTAGCAATCAGTGAGTCAGTTTTTTATTAAAAATAAAAATTCATGAGATCCTGTGCAAGCACTAAAATACAGAAAGCTAATATTTGTTCCCTAAACCATCTCAATGAAAGTTGAATGCAGAATATTAAACTTTTAGACTACTTATGAGATAGAGCAAAGGAGTCCATTTAATTCTTTAACAAATGGAAATAGAAAAATATACTCTGAAAGGGAAAAAATATGCACTAAATGCCTTATAAAAGATACGCTGGGCACTGAGATACAAGATAACAAATACACTTTGCAGGATGATTTCTATTAGGATAATAGGCTTTGTGTGTGTGTGTGTGTGTGTGTGTGTGTGTAAGCAGGTTTATTGCATGTTTTCGTTTATTGCAGAAAGTAAGATCACCTGTCGCTAACCCGTGCCCAGGACCCACTGAACGCAAGGACAGCAG
>RJWK010037549.1:0-21215 GCA_004363435.1 Platanista minor | reverse complement strand
ACGGGCCCAGCCGCTCCGCGGCATGTGGTATCTTCCCGGACCGGGGCACGAACCTGTGTCCCCTGCATCGGCAGGCGGACTCTCAACCACTGCGCCACCAGGAAAGCCCTGAGTTTTGAAGTTTTGTAGCTCCATGACCTTGTAGAAAATTGAGTATTACCTATTTTAAAGTAAATATATTATCACTCTCACAGAATTTATATTGAGAAATAAAAATGATAATATGGGCAAGTGCTTTTCGTAACCTATAAGGTTCTACCTACAAGTTATTATTTATATGGACTAAAAGGTCACAATCCACATTTAAAAATGAAGTCCTTTCAAAGATAGTTTTAATAGGTATTTTTTTTCTTCATGGAACATGCTTTTAAAGTACAATAGAAAATGATGCACTAAAATTATAGCCAAAAGACTGATAACACCTTGCTTGCTTGATTTTGTATTTGCTTTATATACATAACATCTTGAAGCTGTTCCAAATAAGTAACACTTTTACTACAAACAAAAAGGATGGGCTATGAATTAAAAGTGGCATACAGATTATTATCATCATGATGATTAACCTTTGTATGGAAATTTTAGAATGAATATACTTAAAACTAAATATTTTATGTTGCTAGTGATTATAAGCAGCTTTGTAGAGGTTCTTGACATCACTAATATCGCTGAAGCCCACCTTCTGCTTTCCTCACTGTAAACTGGGAATGACAATTCTTGATTTTCCTTCCTAAAATGTCACTGTGAATGAAGTCAATGTAACTCTTGTACAAATGTAAGGAATCATTATTTTCATTATCCTTATTTTAAATGATCAGAAGTAACATTTGGGAGGCATAGTGAGGTCTTGACATACTCATTGGTCAACTGATTTTTAGGAGATATTTACAGGGATTTTTGTTTTTTCTTTTTAATCTATATTATGCATCAGTTCTTCCATTGTCTTTCTAGATTTAAAAGATCTGTTTTTAGCTTCATTAACTACTTCATACATTTTCCTCCAGTTGGTATTTGATTTTGTCACCACTTAAGTTAAATTTATTAAATTTTAATGAAGCATTATTACATTTTAATTTATTAAATTTTAATTTATTAATTGTATCAAATTTTGTTAAATTTTAATTTATATTTGATGACAATGAAACACTTTATGCTATTTATTTCATCTGATTTAGGCTTTAGTGATATCCTAATTTTATAATAGATTGAAATTTCAATGTTGCAAATTTATGGTTATTTATTTTTCTCTGATCCAGTCACTTTTAAGAGTTTTTAATTCAAATTTAGAAATGGTTGGATTATTTTATAAAAACATTTGTATGTGAATAAATATAAGATTGGGATTATATTTTGTTGCTACTTCCTAACTTCATGTTCAGAAAATATGGCTGTGTAAGTTCTACTCTGTGGAGTTCATTGTGATTTTCTGTGTAGTCAAATATAAAAATTGTTTTTGTGTTGTTTTAATGGAAATGAGAAAACATGTGCCTCAATGTGTTTTACTTTTGATTGCAATCTACAGTAAGATATATTAAAATGACACAAGCATATGCACACACACACTAAGAGGCATATACAGTAAATGTAGAAGAAGAGTTTGATGAAAATATGCATAGTTTGAGATACATTTTATTCTGCTCCACTCCATTTTATTTATTTAACGTCTGGTTGTAACATTAAAATGATTTCCTGACCCATGGTTTGAGAAATATTGTTTGAAATATGTAATTATTTGCTTATATTAAGAAAATAATCTATTTTTTATCTTCGTGGGAACATTAAAAAAATATATTGAGTCTCTGTGTACCAAATAGTCCCTGCATTATCAGCCAAATTTTTTTTATCCAGTACCAACATTTGTGGCTCCGACCACGCTTTTTAAAAATAGTATGATTTGCTGAGAACTTAAAAACTATCACTTTCATTAGCCAGACAACACTTTTAATCACAAATTAATTCTTAAAGCCAACTGGATCTTAGACATTTGCTTACAACTTCTCCACCCCATCAATAAGCTTTCCTTTTGCAAACCTACTGAAAGGGAACTACACATTAATCAAGTTCATCAGGCTGTGGAATTAATTTGCACACTTATTTCCTACTATTTAAAACTGTCATTCTTTTTTTTCCCCCATGTTTTATTTTAAGCTATGTCAGTCATTACTCAATAAACTTATATTCCACTTTATAGTTGAAAATGTGCTGATAATTACATATAAATGAAAGAATGATGGATGAAAGAAAATCTTCTTAAGTACTTTATAATAGTATATTAAACAGGTGAAGCTAAGACATAAAAATAGAGTATCAATTTAAATGAATATACCAAATGCATATGTAGTTGTTTGTTAATCACAATAATTTTCAAATAGCATTGTAAATCTTTGTCTTACTAAACTAAGAAACTGTGTATCTCATATCCTTTATACCTTTCATTATTTCTGCTTATTGCAAAATAACTGTTTTAAAAGAATAATTTTGACAAAAATCTCACTTCTAAAACAGTGTGTGAGTTATCTATTGCTGTGTATCTCACCACACCAAAACTGAAAACAAGTATTCGTCTTCTAACTGAAAGTTTGTAGTCTTTGACCAACATCTCCTGATATGCCCCACTCCCCAACCCCTATTAACAACCATTTTACTCTGTTTCTATGAGTTTGGCTTTTTTATATTTCACATATATTTCACATATAAATATGAGATCGTACAGAATTTGTCTTCCTCTTTCTGACTTATTTCATTTTGCATGATGTTTTCAAGGCCCATTCATGTTGTCACTATTGGCAGGATTTTCTTCTTGCTCATGACTGAAAAATAGTCACGTATGTGTACACTAAGCCTCTCTCTTCATGTGGTCTTGTCCTCATAGAGGCCACACAGGACTTATTTTCATAGTCCTCTCAGCACTATGAAAATAAGAGTCAAAGTGGGTGAGAGTCAAAGAAGCAAGACTTCTTGAGGACTATTCTCAGAAGTCATACAACATCAACCCTCTGTGGTATTCTGTTGGTCAAATCAAATCTTAAGGTAAGCTAAGTGTGGAAATTGATACTCTTACTGTCAAGAAATAAGATCTGGGCTTCCCTGGTGGTGCAGTGGTTGAGAATACGCCTGCCAATGCAGGGGACACGGGTTCGAGCCCTGGTCTGGGAAGATCCCACATGCCACAAAGCAGCTAGGCCCGTGAGCCACAACTGCTGAGCCTGCACATCTGGAGCCTGTGCTCTGCAAAAAGAGAGGCCGTGACAGTGAGAGGCCTGTGCACCGCAATGAGGAGTGGCCCCTGCTCGCTGCAACTAGAGAAAGCCCTCGCACAGAAACGAAGACCCAACACACCCCAAAATAAATAAATATATATTAAAAAAAAAAAAAGGAAATAAGATGTAAGTCATATTTCAGAGTGTGTGCATAGAAGTGTAGGATAACTTTATGGACATTTTTGCAATGTGCCATATAATATCTCAAACTTTAATAATATCAAGATACCATTTAAATTGAAAATAAAATCTATATGCACCCATGTTGGCAGTTTTTTAAAAATGATTTAAATTACAAACCCACTAACATAACTTATTCTTAAAATCCTGGCTCTTATTTACTTTTCATTTAAAATCAATATATAAATTACATAAAACAAAAATCAATCTAATAAAGCATTATATCTTGATATTATAAATGGTATTTTCTTGCTTGGTTCAATTCTCCAATCTGGGTTTAATAAGAAAAATATGCATTTGTATTTTCTATATTTGCTTGTTAATTTGATTCTTTTTAATTTTAAGGATGATAAAACATCACATGAACAACATTAATCAACATTACCCTTGCAGAATAATAAATATTTCCACTTTAATAAGTTGGTATAACCAATTATTTGCTAAACTTTGAAAAATCAATCTGTTTGATATCTAGAATATTGTACTGAAGAAAAAATGTTGTTCCATGAATGTTTTTCATGGAATATTGTAATGGGCATATTATTTTGACTGATCAGCATATACCACCTATTCTTGCAGTCTTTATTTTTGGTGAAACGTTCTTCCATTCTGGTTCTGGTGATTCATGTTGATCTATCACCTTATTTCAGCTATAATCATATCATCTAGGTCTGCCCCTTAAATATATTATTTTTCTCTGGGAACAGATCATGGTTTAGGCATGGTCTGGTAAGTCAATTTGCCCAAGAGGCAGACTGGTTATTTTGAATAGAAATATTGCTACCTTGTTTTTTTGTTTTCTGGAGCTACTGGTGACAATCTTCTGTACAATGTGAGCCTACTTTACCCTTATACTTCCAGCTTTGCTTAAGTCACTTAGAAGTTGTTTTCTATCACAAGCCATAAGTAGTACCAACAAATGAAACATTTATCAATACTCAAGTGAATTTGTTAAGTTGGTATGAGTAAACAGGAAATCAGAGTAGTGAATATATCAACTTTATGGAGACTATCAGCTCACTTTTGTTTGAATGTCTATTCTGTGTAATGAGCATGTTCTATCATTGCCTTTTGCTATTTGGAATACCGTGAAATCTCTGTTCCTAGAGTGTGGCATGATGTAATTTACTCTCTACTTGGCGTGGATGCATAATTTGCATATTAAATGGAATAATTTATTTAAATTAAGTGATCACTTCATACTTTCAGTGTGTCAATGTAAAATTTTAATATTACACTTTATAGGATTAAAATGCAAATACTTTTCAGTTGAGTTTATCAGGGTAAAGACAGCAGAATTCAATACTAGCACAGGACAATTTCAGTTAATGTTAGTGTCAAGACATGGGTATATGAGCAGCTAGTCATGTTTGCAAATATAAAGCATGTGGTAGGGAACAGTTATAAGCTTTATAATAATTTTTAGGTAATATTTTTCATTTAAAAATTTTTATTTAAACGTTTTCCTTTTTAATCATTTCTCAAAAGTGATTTGATAAACTCAATTTAAGTAATCTGCTTTGAAATATAAGTATAGGTAAATTATTTTGTCTACTGATAAATAAAATGATAATTTTTTAAAACTGTCAAACATTTAACTTCCTAATAAATCTCAGTGTTTCATTGATCAATGTCATTGATTAATACTGGCAACTGTTCTAACGGAGTGTACATTTCATCCACTTAAAAGGTAATCTCTAAATAAATGGCCTCCAACTGAGTATCAATATTCCTTAGAGTCTGTAGTTTTCATTACTACTGGCAAAATTACATGCTACTCTGGGAAACCAGTATACCTATGTTTAAACTTTGAATCAAAACAAAGTAACTGTCTCAACACAAATGGTAATAAATGCTTCATTGCTTTTCCCTCACACGATATAGCCAAATATTATCTAGGGAAACTTTGTAAAAATTATGTGACAATACAAAGAAGAAAAACAAAAAGTGAAAAAATGGTGATTGAGGAAGAAGAGGAGACAGTGGAAGGAAGACAAAAAGGGAAAAAGAAATTTTAAAGTAAAAATAGCACAAAACGCTAAGTTGCCAGGATATACCTTTCTGATTCTAAGAAATCTAACATAAAGAGTGTTGGTTTAGATTGGTCTAACTTCCTTAATAATGTCAGAAAAGTTTAACTCTTTCACTTTTTTTTTGTTTGTTTCATGTTTTGTTTTTTCCCTTTGGGAATGCCAATCCGAAGCATATGGGGCATATACATTCAGTGGGACCACCGTGAGCAAAAAACAGTTGTCCACATTAAGCATATCCTAAGTATATGGCCATTAAGTATAAAAAAAAAGCATCCTTTGGAGAGTCAAGAAAATTTTCGAAATTGATTTTAAGTAGAATAAGAACCCAGGCTTTTATTCAGACAATGAAATTAAATGAAAACTCAGCAATATCTACAGGATATTTGGTGGAAAAAAAGAAGACAGTAAGAATTTTTATTGAGACAGGCTATATTCAAATATAAATGTACTAGTTCTATAAAGCTATACCAAGGAATATTGTTCCCATGAACCTTCTTGAAAAAAACACTTGAAAGATTAACTATCTCCCAATAAAGATAACCTGTGAAACTACAACAAAAGACCAGAAGTAAGTGTTGGTACATTTAACTGCAGAGCTAAGATGAAAACCACTGTGGTGTATGACAATAGAATGTTTATGTGTGTTTTTTTCCAACCAATGACACAACATGATGCAAGAAAAATTAGAACAGAAAAGAAATAGTAGACCATATAGTAAACTTGCTTTTTTTTTTTAACAGTTGAAAGCCATAAATAATTATGTAAATATGGCAAATGAAGTTTATAAGTATATAAAGTATGAAGGTAAACACAAAGAATAATTAATTTGATTAAAATTGTGCAGTGAGTGATAGACAATGGAGGGAGAAGAGAGAAAACTAACAGAAAAGGAAAAATATGTGTATGTATGTATCATATATTGTGTCACAGGTTCCCAAGATTACACTGATTCAATGACTTGCTAGAAGGACTGACAGAACTCAGATAAGTTGTTATATTCGTGGTTATAGTTTATTACAGTGAAAGGACACAAATTTAAATGAGCAAAGGCAAAAGGTGCATATAACTTAGAGAGAAACCAGTCATGAGCATTCAGTTGTCCCTTCCCTGTGGAGTCATGCACATAGCACTTAATTCTCCCAGAAATAATACAGTACTGACAAACAAGGATGCTCACCTGAGACTGGTGTCCAGGGTTTTTACTGGGGGTCAGTGATGTACGCATGGGAGGTCCACAGGTCTGATGTTAACTATTTAGTATTTAGCTGTCTCTCCCTCCCCCATCTCCAGAAGTCTAACTGATATAGCATCGCCAAAGCCCACAGGTGAACAAAAATAAAAAAAATAAAAACTCACCATTAATCACATTGTTACCACAAACTGTATGGCATAGCCAAAGGCCCCACATATAGAAGCATACAGACACGATTAAAAGACACTCTTATCAGGCAGAATATTCCAAGGGTTCATAGGGTATCTCCAAAAAGTGGGTTAAAGATGCATCCTTTCTTTGGAATGGGCAGAGTTTGAGCACCCCAAGCCTTCAGTGAGTTAACTCTTTACTGTAAATATATATCTATAGAGTAGCACTACTAAAATATTTAAAAGTTAACTGTTATTTGAAAAAAAGAGTAGATAAACTGATGGATAATCTCAAGACTCAATAAATATCTTTTTAAAGGTAAAAATAACCATCAAAGAATTGGTTAAAAAAATAATTTACTTAATTCTATGAAAAAACACTTTACAAATTTTATAAAATGAGTAATTTTCTATAAATATATGTTACCAAAACCAACTTTTAACAGGCTTATTTACAATGAGAAAATATAGAATTTTTAAAAGAATTAATCTTCCCCAAACCCCTGGTGAATTTACCTAAGCACTCAACTAAGAATTTAAAGATCAGAAGATTCTTAGACTAATACTTTCAAAACAGAGAAAGGAGAAAATTTTAAGTTACTTTTTAAAAAAATTTTTCATTTAATTGTAGTTGACATACAATATTATGTTAGTTTCAGGTGCACTGCATATTGACTTGACATTTGCATATATTATGAAATAATCATGATGCGTCAAGTAATAAGACGAGTAATCATCTGTCCCCATATTAAAGTTATTACAATAATATTGACCATATTCCTCACACTGGATATTACATCCCCATGATTTATACAATTGGAGGTTTGTACCTCTTAATCATCTTTACCTATATCTCTAACCATCTAACGCCCCACCATTCTGGCAACCAAACATTTGTTGTCTGTTGTTGCCTTTTGTTTTAATTTGTAAATTCTGCATATGAGTGTGATCATGCAGTATTGCTCATTTTGACTTTTTATTTCTCTTAGTATATATGCACTCCAACGTTCATTGCACCTTTATCATAGTCAAGATACAGAAGCAACCTAAGTGCCCATTGGTAGACAAATGAATAAAGATGTGGTGTATACACACACACACACACACACACTGGAATATTACTCAGTCATTAAAAAAATGAAGTCTTGGAAGATCTTCAAGATGCCAGAGGAGTAAGACATGGAGATCACCTTCCTCACCACAGATACATCAGAAATACTTCTACATATGGAACAACTCCTACAGAACACCTACTGAATGGTGGCAGAAGACCTCAGACTTCCCAAAAGGCAAGAAACTCCCCCACATACCTGGGTAAGGCAAAAGAAAAAAGAAAACAACAGAGACAAAGAATAGGGATGGGACCAGCACCTCGGGGAGGGAGGTGTGAAGGAGGAACAGTTTCCACACACTAGGAAGTGCCTTCACTGGTGAAGACAGGGGGCAGGGCAGGGGGGAAGCTTTGGAGCCATGGAGGAGAGCGCAGCAACAGGGGTGCAGAGAGCAAAGAGGAGAGATTCCTGCACACAGAATCGGTTCCAACCAGCACTCACCAGCCTGAGAGGCTTTCCTGCTCACCCACTGAGGCAGGTGGGGGCTGGGAGCTGAGGTTCAGGCTTCAGAGTTCAGATCCCAGGGAGAGACTGGGCTTGGCCATGTGAACATAGCCTGAAGGGGGCTAGTGCACGACATCTAGCCTGGAGGAAGTCCAGGAAAAAGTCTGGACCTGCCTAAGAGGCCATTGTTTCAGGGTGAGCGAGGAGAGGGGATTCCTTCCCTGTCTGCCCACAGAAGGCACAGCACTGCCTAAATGAGCTCCAGAGATGGGCGCAAGCTGTGGCTATCAGCGCAGACATCAGAGACTGGCATGAAACGCTAAGGCTGCTGCTGCAGCCACCAAGAAGCCTGTGTGCAAGCACAGCTCACATCCACACCTCCCCCCCAGGGAGCCTGTGCAGCCTGCTACTGCCAGGGTCCTGTGATCCAGAGAGAACACATGGTGCACCTCAGGCGGCTGCAACATCATGCTGGCCTCTGCCATCGCAGGCTCACCCCGCATTCCATACCCCTCCCTCTCCCCGGGCTGAGTGAGGCAGAGCCCCCTAATCAGCTGCTAGGTTAACCCTGTCCTTTCTGGGCTGGGAATAGACGTCCTCAGGTGACCTACACACAGAGGCGGGTCCAAAACAAAAGCTGAAAACCAGGAGAATTCAGCACCACTAAACCAGCAATACAACAAATGCTAAAGGAATTTCTCAAGGCAGGAAACACAAGAGAAGGAAAAACCTACAATAACAAACCCAAAACAATTAAGAAAATGGTTACAGGAACAAACATATTAAAAACTACCTTAAATGTAAATGGATTAAATTCTCCAACCAAAATACATACACTGGCTGAATGGATACAAAAAAAGACCCATATTTATGCCGTCTACAAGAGACCCACTTCAGACCTAGGGACACATACAGACTGAAAGTGAGGGGATGGAAAAAGATATACCATACAAATGGAAATCAGTAGAAAGCTGGAGTAGCAATTCTCATATCAGACAAAATAGATTTTAAAACAAAGACTATTACAAGAGACAAAGAAGGACACTACATAATGATCAAGGGATCAATGCAAGAAGAAGATATAACAATTGTAAATATTTATGCACCCAAAATAAGAGCACCTCAGTACATAAGGCAAATGCTAATAGCCATAAAAGGAGAACTCAACAGTAACACAATCATAGTAGGGGACTCTAATACCCTACTTTCACCAATGAAAAGATCATCCAAAATGAAAATAAATAATGAAACACAAGCTTTGAATGATACATTAAACAAGATGGACTTAATTGATATTTATGGGACATTCCATCCAAAAACAACAGAATACAAATGCTCATGGAACATTTCCAGGATAGACCATATCTTGGGTGACAAATCAAGCCTTGCTAAATTTATGAAAATTGAAATTGTATCAAGTATCTTTTCCAACCACAAAGCTATGAGACCAGATATCAATTACAGGAAAAATTCTGTAAAAAATACAAAAACATGGAGGCTAAACAATACACTACTTAATAACCAAGAGATCACTGGAGAAATCAAAGAGGAAATCAAAAAATACCTAGAAACAAATGACAATGGAAATACATGACCCAAAACCTATGGGATGCAGCAAAAGCAGTTCTAAGAGGGAACTTTATAGCAATACAATCCTATCTCAAGAAACAAGAAACATCTCAAATATACAATCTAACCTTACACTTATAGCAATTAGAGAGAGAAGACAAAAAAAAAAACCCAAAGCTAGCAGAAAGAAATAAATCATAAAGATCAGATCAGAAATAAATGAAAAAGAAATGAAGGAAACGATAGCAAAGATCAATAAAACTAAAAGCTGGTTCTTTGAGAAGATAATCAAAATTGATACACCATTAGCCAGACTCATCAAGAAAAAAAGGGAGAAGATTCAAAGCAATAGAATTAGAAAAGAAAAAGGAGAAGTAACAACTGACACTGCAGAAATACAAAGGGTCATGAGAGATTACTACAAGCAACTAGATGCCAATAAAATGGAAAACCTGGAATAAATGGACACATTCTTAGAAAAGCACAACCTTCTGAGACTGAACCAGGAAGAAACAGACATTATTAACAGACCGATCACAAATAATGAAATTGAGACTGTGATTTAAAAACTTCCAACAAACAAAAGCTCAGGACCAGGTGGCTTCACAGGTGAATTCTATCAAACATTTAGAAGAGAGCTAACACCTATCCTTCTCAAACTCTTCCAAAATATACAGAGGGAGGAACACTACCAAACTCATTCTATGAGGCCACCATCACCCTGATACCAAAACCAGACAAAGATGTCACAAAGAAAGAAAACTATAGGCCAATATCACTGATGAACATAGATGCAAAAATCCTCTACAAAATACTAGCAGACAGAATCCAACTGCACTTTACAAGAATCATACACCATCTCCAAAGCAGATATACAGATTGCCAACAAACACATGAAAGGATGCTCAGTATCACTAATCATTAGAGAAATGCAAATCAAAACTACAATGAGGTATCACCTCACACCAGTCAGAATGGCCATCATCAAAAAATGTACAAAAAATAAATGCTGGAGAGGGTGTGGAGTAAAGGGAACCCTCTTGCACTGTTGGTGCGAATGTACATTGATACAGCCACTATGGAGAACAGTATGGAGGTTCCTTAAAAAATTAAAAATAGAACTACCATACGACCCAACAATCCCACTACTGGGTCTATACCCTGAGAAAACCATAATTCAAAAAGAGTCATGTACCACAATATTCATTGCAGCTCTATTTACAATAGCCAGGACATAGAGGCAACGTAAGTGTCCATCGACAGATGAATGGATAAAGAAGATGTGGCACATATATACAATGGAATAATAGCCATAAAAGGAAATGAAATTGAGTTATTTGTAGTGAGGTGGATGGACCTAGAGTCTGTCACATGGAGTAAGTCAGAAAGAGAGAAACAAACACGGTATGCTAACACATATATATGGAATCTAAAAAAAAAAAGGGAAAAAAAGATGGTTCTGAAGAACCTAGAGGCAGGACAGGAATAAAGATGCAGATGTAGAGAATGGATTTGAGGACACGGGGAGGAGGAAGGGTAAGCTGGGGTGAAGTGAGAGAGTGGCATGGACATATATACAGTATCAAATGTAAAATAGATAGCTAGTGGGAAGCAGCTGCATAGCACCGGGAGATCAGCTCAGTGCTTTCTGACCACCTAGAGCAGTGGGATAGGGAGGGTGGGAGGGAGACGCAAGAGGGAGGAGATATGGGGATATATGTATATGTATAGGTGATTCACTTTGTTATAAAGCAGAAACTAACACACCATTGTAAAGCAGTTATATTCCAATAAAGATGTTAAAAATAAAAAAGGAAGTCTTGTCATTTGTGACAACATGGATGGATCTAGAGCATGTTATGCTAAGTGAAATAAAATTATTTTTAAATCATGTAAATCACTTTCACTAAAACCTAACAAAGATTGCCCCCTAAAAAAGTAAGTGCATATCGACCTCAACAATTGACATTAATAAAACATTTTTAAATATTAGCAAACAAAATTTAGCTGACTGTTAAAACATGACTAAATTGGTTTATCCCAGAAATAAAAAAAGAGTTCAACGATGGAAAACATATAACAAATACTCCTCTTTTTAATAAACCTAATGAGAAAACATGTTTTTCACAAACAATGAAAAGGCATTTGAAAAAATTCAACACATGTGCTACATAAAGACATTAAAAAATCAACAGGAACCACCTTAGTGTGATGACACACATCTCAGCCCCAAAGCCATCATCATACACAATAGGGAAACAATGAAACACCTGAGACACATCCACTAAAGGCAGGACCAAAACAATAATAGGAGCTGGCTATTGTGCCTATTTATCAGCCTTTTGTACGTATGAGCTTGCATTAAAAGAGGGATGAATTTAGATATGCAACAATTGGTCAGGAACAGGTAAAACTACTGCTATTCACCATTGATATGGTAGTATAATGGAATGATTTTCAGAGTCAGGTGAAAGTTTTCATAAGCAACAACAGAAAACAGTCAAATAGCAGAGTATAAAATTACCCTATAGAACATTCCTCCCTTTGTGTGTGTGTATCAGATAAAATATTTGATGTATTTATTTATTAAAATCATACGAATGTGTTTATATATATATACACATATATCTCAGGTAAAATACATAAGATCCATTTTACTATAGAAAAGCAAAAGTACTTAACAAAAAAGTATGAACTGTTTTACAAAGAAAAGTATCGAAACGACTGAAAATATTCAAAAAGAATACTATTAAAATGATATTTAATTAGGATTAGTAGATTTTAGTAATTTACCCATTTTCTTGACTTATGTTTCTAATTAGAAAGTCAAGAGTATTTGCGTTACTGATGCAGTATAACTGTGGTATCTGTCTTTGGGTGAGAAATATTCACTCCAAAAATGTTTTCTGATTTCTCACCCTCTCTTCCCACCCCTCATGTGATGCATCTGCCTTAGAAATACCAAAAAGGAACAAAGCTTGCATTTGAAAAACAGCAGGAATAGAGGCTCATTTGTTGTTGCAGAAAGATTTATGTCAAGCAAACAAAAAGGATGCTAACCTCCTCTGCTGGACAGTAACGCCTCCATCTAAATGTTACTATGGTTGGTCTCAGGCTTTGAAAAACTCTCACAGTCAGAATATTCACCACAGAATGGCAATCTGACAACTGGGTGTGTTTAATTTAATTCATCTATAGAAAAGGCTAAAAATCGCCCCAAACAGCCTCTGATCAAGGGTATCTCTTTAACAGTATCTGTTTCCACTAATATTTCTATTACCTAGTTTACTGTTCAATAAAAATATTTTTTCTAAGACAGCAATGCTATTTGCATATTATTTGTATTCAGAAATGTTTAGAGAAAATTAAAATATAATTTATATAATTGTTATATAGAAAATAATCCATGTGGCCTATAAATCATGTGAGGTTAAAAGTAGTCCTAATTTCAGTCTCAGCTTTTGACAGAGCATACGATGCTGTGAAAAACGAGGCTGTGTCACCCTCGTCTCAGAATCAGGAATCAGGTTTACTTTTATCAATGTATGTAATAAATCAGCATTAATATAAATATGATTCAATATTAAAATAAGTTGTCACATAGATGGTAAAATCATAAATTTTCAAACCAAGTTGCTTAAGTTTGATTTCTGGATACTCAACACGTGACTGTGTGACCTCAGGCAAACTACTTACCTTTCTGCACTCAGTTTCTTCATCTGTGGAATGGGGACAAAAGAAGTAACTCCTGAAATGATGGCTGTGAGAACTAAAGGAGATAAATCTGAAGAAATCAGCAGAGTATTGAGCACCTCATCAGCACTAAGTATTAGGTGCTTTCATTACTGGCATTATTGTTATTATCTGTTTCTTCAAGATGTAGTACATTAAAAATTGATTAGCCACAGAACACTACAAACCAATTTAATTGCTTGGTTCTTTAAAATTCAGTTTTGCCCACTTCTTGACATTAAACTAATATTTCACAGCAGTCAATAATTTTGAGATAGATCTTATAATTCCTTGAATTACCACCCTAACTGTGCTTCTTCTTTGCTAGTCACAGGCCCTGTCAATTGTTGATATGCCCTGAGAAAACCATAATTCAAAGAGTCACGTACCACAATGTTCGTTGCAGCTCTATTTACAATAGCCAGGACATGGAAGCAACCTAAGTGTCCATCGACAGATGAATGGATAAAGAAGATGTGGCACATAGATACAATGGAATATTACTCGGCCATAAAAAGAAACGAAATGGAGTTATTTGTAGTGGGGTGGATGGACCTAGAGTCTGTCATACAGAGTGAAGTAAGTCAGAAAGAGAAAAACAAATGCCGTATGCTAACACATATATATGGAATCTAAAAAAAAAAAACGTTCTGAAGAACCTAGGCGTAGGACAGTAATAAAGACGCACACATAGAGGATGGACTTGAGGTCACGGGGAGGGGGAAGGGTAAGCTGAGACGAAGTGAGAGAGTGTCATGGACTTATATACATTCTACCAAATGTAAAATAGATAGCTAGTGGGAAGCAGCCACATAGCACAGGGAGATCAGCTTGGTGCTCTGTGACCACCTAGAGGGGTGGGATAGGGAGGGTGGGAGGGAGACGCAAGAGGGAAGAGATATGGGGATATATGTATATGTATAGCTGATTCACTTTGTTATAAAGCAGAAACTAACACGCCATTGTAAAGTAATTATACTCCAATAAAGATGTTAAAAAAAAATGAAGAAAGAGTGGATGTTGATTCCTCCATGAAACAACTAATAAACATGAAAGTTACATTATTTGCATGATAAAAAAATTGTTGCTATGCCTGATTATTAAAAAATGAAAACACTTATCAGCTTCAAGATCAAGGCAGAAGACTGAGCACATATTAAGATATATCTTACTGCTCAAAGTACATTAGTGTAGTGGGAATACATTTTAAAATACTTTAAAATTCATTACCGGATGCAAAGGTAACCAAGAAAAATCTCTAGAACTAGAATAGAAAGGAAATCTGTAACACTGAATGTAGGAGAAATAAAATTGCAAAATGGGTACTGTGCAGATATCAAAGGCAGACATTAGGGGTTGTGGTTTGAAAGCCATTATTAGATAGGAGCTGGAGCTACTCCCCTATAGTTCCTCAGATCCCACTCTGGGCTTCCTGTTTTAAGTCAAAGGATTATGTACAAATGCGGACCTAGCTAACTTTTTCAACCTTAGCCATGTTTGCAGCAAAAAATAAGTTGCCAATTCCTCACAATGCTGATCCAATGGAAAAACTGATTCAAAGCCGTAGAATATTTTAATGTCAGGACAAATTTACACAGCATGTGCACGGACACACACACACACCCATACACAGAATGTGCCAGAGTCACCTCCTGGGAAAGATGTTATCCAGGAATGATAAACTCACAACAAAGAAACATATACACAGAAAGTGATAAAGTTGAAAATCATGAAAAGCATTGTAGTCACTCCCAAGAATGTGAGAATTCATACCATTGAGAGATTATACAGCAATCTAAAAATATATATAGTATGTAAAATTTAAAAGACATAAAATCTATATTACCCATTGAACACAAATAAGGAATACATTATAAAAAACATGTTTAAAATAATCAAGGAGGAATATATCACAATGATACTAAAAATGGCTAAAGTATTTGAGTGCTTAACATTCTTCTTTTTCTAAGGCCTCTATATGCTATATCTCATTTAATCCCTACAAAACCATGTTGAAACATATTTAACATATTTAAATGTAGAATGTTTAATATGCATATTATATCAATCATCTGCAACAGCTAAAACACACTGTATCTGTGAACCTACTTTTATAGCAAGTTAGCCAACCTGATAAAATTCAATTGACCTATCCTGATGCTGGAGTCATGCACAGAGAAAAGAATGGTCACTGTTCCTTATCCTTCCCAAACATCCATATTTCAACTGAGTATCTGACATGAATTGCAATTAGCTCTCATTGTTGTAAAAAACACAGCAAAAATTTCAATATTGACAAAAATGTGCTAAGTGCAAATAATATAGACATATTTTCAGATCCATTCTTTAGAGAAAATTTATAAGCTGTGGTGAAACGTTCTGTGTCTAATATACATATCTGTTGTTTGTTAATACTAATTTAAGATTTCTAGAAATATGTGCAGAATAATTCAGTCCATAAATCTCAGCACAAACAGTTCAGTGACAAAGTGTCTGGATTTAAAATGATTTATTTTCTTTTGTGACTTTTCTATTTTAGGGTAAGGCGATAGCCTTTGCCATTCATGATTCAAACTTATGCCTCACAGGAGACCTTAAATAATCTTATCAATTGGGTTACTTTGGAATTTCTCAATATATGTCAAGATTCTTAATAGGAAACATTCTTTTTCATTTACTGAAAATAAAGCCGTCATTCCTCAAATCAAATAATCAGTGTGATTTTAGATAAATATAACAGTATAATTTCTGATCTATGTTTCTTTTCACCTCTACGTTTTACTTTAAAGCACATGCTAGTTTCAAAATGGACTAAAGTTTTCAGCAGTTACCCGCTCCTCCAAATGCTGATTCTTTATTTCCCCCTTTTTGACACTCCTGTTTTAGGGGTCCAGTGCCCTCTTTTCACTCCCTCATCTTTCAGCTGTTTTTCTGCACTTCCCTTTCTCCATTATTTTTCCACAAAATGCTGCTTTGGTTCTCTGACAATGTATTCAGTGTGTATATACTTCCCTTTTACTGGCATGTTTATTCATTATATCAATATGTAAACATATTCATGGTCGCATATTAATGGCTATAGACAGCCAACTAGTCCTGCTACCAGTTAATGTGTGAATCTAACAAGGATTTCTAGCTTTTATTTCAAATGGCACATCTTAGCCATGATGACCCTCTGTCTGAGGCAAGTGTTATTTGACCCAATGAAAAACACGTAAGAGAGGACGTTCAAGTGCTGTGGCTAGTCAGCACTTTCAGGCAAGTCAGTTTTAGGGCAACCATCAAACATATACTCAAGTCAGTTATTTATTTTTATAGTTGAGTGATAGGTAATCTGCTCCTCCATCAAAGAAAAATTAGAGTGAGACAGCTCTCACTTTTCCCCATGGCCCATAAAAAGGTGGTGGTTAGAACAGCCCCATAAACTGAGTGGAAATTAATGTGTATAATCTATTTATATATGCCAGATATCAGGCTAAAAATTTTTAATAACCTAATCTGGTGTAGTAACCCTAACATTTACTAGGGTTAGTACACAGCCCTTCTCCAATCAAAGCCCTTTATTTTCATTATATTGTGATTGCTTTTTTGTCTATTTCCCTGTAAGTTCTGTGATGAAAGTCTGGTTCTTCACCTTATCTGCTGAGGCGCTAGGCACAGAATTTGAAGCACTGGAGATGTTAGTAAATCCAAATGGAGAGGGACTGCTTTCAGATCTCTCTACATTCCTCCTATTGGCATAAACCCAATGTCCATTACAGGTTTAAGTAGCCCAGAGTACTGGAAAAATTATTCATTGTTTAATTTCAAGCCTTCCGGAAACAGGCACATTCCCGCCCCCCCTTCGCTTTATTTGAAAATTTAAAACTTGTCAAAATCAAGTCAACAAAAGGTCAATGTCCCTAAACTAATGCTATTGTATCAGCTATATGTAACACTCATCAGTGGGTCTGTGATGACTGTGATATCCTTAAACCAGCCATTAATGTCCTCAAAGGGAAATCACTGTTTTTAATGGTAATAAACCACATTTTCTGTGACATCCCATTCAGAACATCTATCTGTTCACAAGGGAACAATGGTCATCAAGTCATTGGGCAACAGAAGCTATATGCCCAGTTACAACAAAATCAGGAATTTATTTAGCATTATAGAAAAGTTACAATCAGCAAGTCACTCCTGCTAAGTGAGGAAATCATCATCCAGAGGAAAAATACCACATATGTGGTAGAGAGAATATATTTGAAATAGAAAGGATTTCCTGAGGATGTGGCAGGTAAAAATATGGAGAAGAATGATGTTTGAGCAGAAAAAAATAGGTTCATTTATAATGGAATGACTGCAACAACACAAAAAGTATTGTGAATTGAAAAAGCATACCTTGAAACAGCAGCTAGACACTTGAATTATTAAACAAATTCTTAAATAAGATGATTTGAAAATATTTGCATGTAGTTTGATGAATTCATCTTTGGGCATATGTAAATGTAAGATGAATTAAAACACGCTTTGAAAAAAATTAGCAACGAGTCATGTTGATTTAAAAAACTTACTCTCTATATATTGTCTATCTCATGATATTACATATATTACATTATATGAAACTCTGCATTGAGGGCAGAATTGGAGGCATTTGAAACAATAATCATATGGAGAACAGATAAATCATACAAACATTTGGATGATGTATACATATTTAATCTTCAAAGATAAGAAACCTCTAATCTGGACATGATACAAGTCCTTCAAATGTATTGTATCTTATAGTAAGTACCTGCAGAGTTTTATTCAAGGAAATGTAACACCAAGGAAGACTTAACTCAATGAAAAGCATAGTTTTTATGATGCTCTTAGGATAACAAATGACATAACACTAAAGAGAAAAAAAAGTAAAATAATTTGTAAAGGAAAATTGAATTTGTGCCACACAGAAAAGTGTATTCCTAAATGAGAATGCTTGTTATAAAGCATTTTCATAAAGATGGTTCCTCTTGTAATATGGGTGTTTAAAATGGGCCTTTTCAACAAAAAGACCTCGAGGACAGTACAGGCACTTTGGATTACTTATCAGTACTTTCCTTTTCTTCCCCTCTTAATTTTCTCTCTCCTAGAATATGGTTCAATTGAAAGAAAAAAATAAGCTGAACAAAAATTTGGAGTTATTATTCCGAAAACTGACTATTTTGTTCCAGTTTTTATATTTTTTCATTTGATAATTCAAATATAACTTTTGTTGATAAAAGAAGAAATAGGAATCAACAGAATATAAATTAAAGATACGTTCACTTTATCTTGATATTGTATTTTGTATTACAATCTTGAATTGAATCAAAATCTCATCCGGATATGGAGTAAAGAGATGGGAGATAAGATACTTCTGTGTTCTTGGTGACATAATCCTGCCATCAACTAATTCATTCTTACTGTAACATTTTAAATCTCAATCATCAAGAAGTAAGGATTTCAAGGTGTTAGATTTGGGTTACTGCCAAATACTAAGACTGAAAAGAAAGTCATTTGAGAACCGTTGGCTTTTTGCCTTGTTTCAATAAAACATTTAAATCCTATGCCAGCAATTAATAGCAAGAGTAGGCAAATGTCCAAACATTATAATCTATTATGTACTTTTTAAAGCCTTCTACCACTTACTCTACATTTATTACAGGTCATTATATTCATTATCTCATATAACCTTCAAAAACAGTTGATTTAAAGGTTCTCTGTCTCCCTCCTCTCTCTCTCTCTCTCTGTCTCTCTCTTTTAAACAAATATGGTAACTGATGCTCAGAGGAGTAAAGCCCTTTCCCCATGTGCAGAGTGCTGTGTTTTGACTCAAATCTGTTACATCAAATCTCCACCATTTGTCACTAACTTATATTGACTTCATTTGGTACTTCTAACTGAAGGATAACTTGAAAGATTAAATTAATAAAGATTAAAATTATCTTGTTTCTTTATGTTTTAAAATATTAAGTGAGCTCCTTCTGTCTTGAGGCTTTTCCTCTGAAGTATAATGAACATTATTTCAGAATTATGATTTTCATGGAGAAATATGGCTTGATCATCCATCTGATGCAAGGAAGATCTGTCATTTAAAATGCAAACAAGTATCTAAATCATTCCAGAAGATCTGTCAATTGTTAACTTTTTTTTAAAGACTCTGAGTCAAAATACCTATGGAAACAAAACTCAGAAGAAAATTTTTGCTGTTTTAAGAGTGATTCTAGGTAAAGTGGAAAACAATTCTGAATTCTATGTTCTGTTACACTTTTGATATATCCCTTGACATTTTAATATTTTTCTAGAACTTTATGTCAGTAAATTCAAATGAATCATTGCAATTGCAGCTAATTTTAACATGAATACATAAAATGGTGAATGAAATAGATATTGAATTTGTAGTGCTCGTAAGATGATTTTGTACTCTCATGTCTTAGAATTCTTGTTTTAGGATTTTTTCTTCTTGAAAGGAAAAAATATAGAATGAGACTAAGTGTTATGTTTTTCTGTAAAAATATAGTTTATACATTTATATGTAAGGATCAGGCATAATTAAACATTTTTAATTTGAATATATTTCTCTTTTTTTCATGTTACTATTATAGTCTACCTTTTCATTTGGTAACTTTCTTCAGTGATCCATATTTAGACGTAGATGTATCAAGACTCTTATTTCACTGAATACAATTTCATGATTATTCACAGTTCTTTATGAGTTTGTCCATTTTCTTGGTACACTTTGGACAATTCATTAGCGAAAGGGGCATATTTAGTTTTGCTAATAAATTCAATTAATTAAATAGCTTATATTCTTCAAAAATATTTATATTTGTAGAGCTGCTTTTGACTTTTCTGGGGGAAAAACGGGTAATGTTTGAATGGCAATTGGCAAAACTAAGTCAAAATGGCAGAGCAAATCATGGGTTATATCGTAGATGTTTGATTTAGCTTGCCATTCTTGAAACCAATCCATGAGAGTAGTTGCCTCTTTGATCTAGGTAAATGCCAAATGTAGTCCTTTGAAATGTGAAGATTTCTAATATATTTTTAAATGTAAAGATTTATGTACATGTTGCTTTTATACTTGTATTTTTCTCTATGAATAATTTGTTAATTTTTCTTAATTAGGTCAAACCAAAAAATATGACAATTATGTTTAGTGAAATGATTTCTGTACTATGTTTCTCTATTTTAATTGTATCACAGATCCTTCTCAGTACTTCTGAGCGATGATTTATCAAGCTTTGTTGTACTCACTTCTAAAGTCTGGCATCTGGACTTTTTCCTGACAACTGCCCTTGTACTACTGGAGTCATTACCCACAAGAACAGAGGTTTAGAAACACCTGGGAATTTAGTCCACACAACCAGTCCCCAATGACTAGGCACTGGTGGAGTAGGAAAGCCCAGCTCTTTTGCCTGGATTTGGACCAAATTCTGAAGCATCGTTTACACTGCAGTGCTCTGCTGCATGATCACACTGAAGCTTGGAACTGTCTAGAGCCAAACACATTCTTGGTTTCTTCT
>RJWK010037548.1:0-21222 GCA_004363435.1 Platanista minor | reverse complement strand
AAAAAAAAAAAAAAAAAATATATATATATATATATAAATTAAAAAGGAAGAGAGAAATCAAATCAATAAACAAATCTACCAATGATAATAAACTCTAAATATTAAAGTAAGATAACATAAATCAGAAACAAAGTAGATGCAGAAAGCAAACCCCAAGCCTACAGTTGCTCCCAAAGTCCACTGCCTCAATTTTGGGATTATTTTTATTTCTGTTCAGGTATTGCAGAGATGCAGGGTACATCAAGTCGATTGTGGAGATTTAAGCTGCTGCTCCTGAGGCCTCTGGGAATGATTTCCCTTTCTCTTCTTTGTTTGCACAGCTCCTGGATTTCAGCTTTGGATTTGGCCCTGCATATGCATATAGGTCGCCTGAGTGCATCTGTTCCCACTCAGACAGGAAGTGGTTAAAATAGCAGCTGATTAAGGGGCTCTGGCTCGCTCAGGCCTGGGGAGGGAGGGGTACAGAATGTGGGGCGATCCTGCAGTGGCAGAGACTGGCATGATGTTGCACCAGCCTGAGGCGCACTGTGTGTTCTCCCAGGGAAGTTGTCCCTGGTTCATGGACCCTGGCAGTGGCGGGCTGCACAGACTCCCAGGAGGAGGAGTGTGGATAGTGACCTGTGCTTGCACATGGGCTTCTTGGTGGCTGCAGCAGCTGCCTTAGCGTTTCATGTCCGTCTCTGGTGTCCATGCTGATAGCCGCAGTGCATGCCCATCTCTGGAGCTCATTTAGGTGGTGTCTGAATCCCCTTTCCTCGCACACCCTGAAACAATGGTCTCTTACCTCTTAGGCAGGTCCAGTCTTTTTCCCAGACTCCCTCCCAGCTAGCTGTGGTGGACTAGCCCCCTTCAGGCTGTGTTCATGCAGCCAGCCCCAGTCCTCTCCCTGGGATCTGACCTCCAAAGCTGGAGCCTCAGCTCCCAGCCCCCAGCCACCCCAGTGGGTGAGCAGACAAGCCTCTCAGGCTGGTGAGTGCTGTTTGGCACTGATCCTCTGTGCAGAAATCTCTCCACTTTGCCCTCTGCAACCCTGTTGCTGTGCTCTCCTTTGTGGCTCTGAAGTTGTCTCCGTGTCCACCCCTCATCTCCACCAGTGAAGGGGCTTCCTAGTGTGTGGAAACTTTTCCTCCTTCACAGCTCCCTTCCAGAGGTACAGGTCCCATCCCTATTCTTTTGTCTCTGTTTTTTCTTTTTTCATTTGCCCTACCTAGGTACGTGGGGGAGTTTCTTGCCTTTTGGGAAGTCTGAAGTCTTCTGCCAGCATTCAGTAAGTGTTCTGTAAGAGTTGTTCCACATGTAGATATATTTTTGATGTATTTGTAAGCAGGAAGACGATCTCCATGTCTTATTCCTCTGCCATCTTGAAGGTGTCCTCCCTCCATCTTGTTTTCTGTTGATGGCTCTGGAATGGCTATTATTCCACTGGAATGCCAAACAGGAGTCAACAATACTGAAGCTTTCCATTTCTCGATTGTCAGCTAATAGTTTTACCTTTCCTTCCTGGGTGACCTCACAATTTGTCACCACAGGCACACAGCAGCTAGTTAAGGCACTAAGCAGAGTTCATGGAAACCCAGTTTCCATGTTTATTGTATGTCCAAAGAAAATGTAATAAATAAAGAAACCCAATGTGCTGTGTGGTACAGTTACTTAACTTTATTTGCAAAATCAAGTTAGAAATATAGAGATTGTTATTTGAAGTACTGAATAAAGTAACCTTTTACAAAGAGGAAAAGAATTCAGTAATTAAAAGCAGCCACTATTGAAACTTTCTTAAGACAATTTGGATACTGAATTAATTTCCTGTGGCTACTGTAACAAATTACCACAAACTGGTTGGCTTAAATCAATAGAAATTTGTTATCTCAGAGTTCTGGAGGACAGAAGTCCAAAATCAAGGTGTCAGTAGGGTCCCACTTCCTCCAAACGCCCTAGGGAAGGTTCAATTTCTTGCCTCCTCCAGCTTCTGGTGGCTGCAGACATTCCTAGACTTCTGACTGTACCATTCCAGTCTCTGCCTCTCTCTGTCTTCACTTGCTCCTGAGTGATGTAAGCCAGTCTTGTGACTTTGAATACCACCTAAACATCACCTTTGGTGATAACTCCTGAATTTCTCTCTTCAGTCCAGATCTCTCCCATAAAATCCAGATCCATATGTATGACTTCCTGGTTGACACCTCTGCTTGTAATAGGCATCACAAAATCATCATGCTCCAAATCAAGCACCTATGCTTTTCTTCAATGCAATGAATGGCAATTTCAAGCCAAAAACCTATTGACATTCATGACTCTCTTCTTCTCAGTGTTCATCAGCAAATCCTGCCAGCTCTTTCTCAATTTTTATTTAGAACTTAACCACTTTTTGCCACACCCCAATACCTGTATCAGACCATCATCATCTCTCACCTGGATTATCTCAGTGCCTCTTATTACAATAGCCTATAATTGCACCTGCTCCAGGAGCAGATTTCTCTGCTTTTGTTCTTGCCTTTCTCCTCCCTTCAGTCCATTCTTAATACAGAAACCAAGGTGAGTTGGACAAATCCCATCCCCTGTGTTTCTCCTTTAATCTCACACTACTGCCACACTCACAACACTTCTGATACTTCTGGTTACCCAATGTGTGGAGGTTTTCCCACTCCAAGCAGTTCTCTGTGACAGCAGCTGGGTGTCCCACAATTTAACTCAATTCTGAAACAGCTGGGAGATAGTGTCAGATCTCAAGGGGTAAGGGCTCAGTCCCATGAGACTGCACTGCCACTTCAGATGCCAATCGCAAATGGTAGGTCCCCAGGCTACCCACAACTTCTGTTCAACTTGGCTGCAAATCAAAGGTTCCCATGACCTCTTCCCCCATGGATTTGATTATTTCTTAGAGCAGCTCACAAACTCAGGGAAATACTTATGTTTACCAGTTTATTAAAAGATATGATAAAGGATACAGATGAACAGCCAGATGAAGAGATATTTTGGGTGAGGTTGGGGATGGTCCCTAGCACAACAGCTTCTGTCCCTACGGAGTTGGTGTGTGTCACCCTCCTCTTATATGAATGTGTTCACCAACCTGGAAGCTCTCTGAACCCCATCATTTAGGCTTCACTACATAAGCATGATGAACTCATTGGCCAGTGATGATTCATTTAACATCTAACCCCTCTCGGCTTCATGGAGGTCAGGGGTAGGACTGAAAGTTCCACCCATCTGATCACTTGGTTGGTTCTCCTGGCAACCAGCCCCCATCCTTAGATATGGTCCAAAAGTCACCTCATTAACATAACAGAAGACACATTTACTGCTCTCATCACTTAGGAAATTCCAAAGGCTTTAGGAGCACGGTGCCAGAAAAGGTGATGAAGACCAAAGAATACGTATTTCTTTTATCATAAATCACAGTATCACACAGGGTGATTTTCTTGAAATATGTCCTGTCATTTCGCTATTCTGCTCAAAACCCTCCAGTGATTTTCCATCTCACTCAGTGTAAAACCCAGAGTCCTATTATGGCCTATAAGGCCCTCTGTGATCTGCTCTAATCCATCACCATCATTGTTCTCAGCTCATCTCCTGCTGGTCCAAACCTAGCTCAACCCCGTTCATCGTCACTACTTCTCAAAATTAATGCCAGCCAGCTCCCACCATAGAACATTCTGTTCCCTCTGTCAGGAATGCTCTCCCATTATCTTCAATGCAGTTTCCTTACTTCCTTCAGGTTTTTACTGAGAAGTTGCCCTCTCCGTGAGAACTTTCCCGGCCTCTCACCCTGACACGACAATGGCCTTCTTCTTGTTTATGATCAGTTCCCCTTCTAGAATGTAAAGCCCTACAGTCAGATTTTTGTCTATTTTGTTCACTGCTGTATCCCCTGTGCCTAGTACAGTGTCTGGCTCACAGCTGAGTAGGCATTTTATAAATGAATGAATAAATGAGTGAATGAATCATTGAATGAATGAATGAGTTCTTCAATAGATTTATAGACATAACATAAGCAATGACAAGTTGAAGTAAAAAACAAACAAACAAACAAACAAAAATATTTGTGGGGTGTAATTTTACTGCATTTCTGAAATGGTTGTTATTGGAATATATTCACCATTACAAAGTAAGTAGAATCAAAACTATATATTCCTTTTACAGGAACAAGATTGGGTGTTATTATTTATTATTGTTATTTTTTCGGTATGCGGGCCCCTCACTGTTGTGGCCTCTCCCATTGCGGAGCACAGGCTCCAGGCACGCAGGGTCCCCGGCCATGGCTCACGGGCCCAGCCACTCCGCGGCATGTGGGATCTTCCCGGACCGGGGCACAAACCCGTGTCCCCTGCATCGGCAGGCAGACTCTCAACCACTGTGGCCACCAGGGAAGCCCGAGTGTTATTATTTTTGTGTTGTTTTTTTTTTCTCTCGTCAACAAATGAGATGGATTCCCTGGAACAATGGAGTATTGTTTTTCTTAAATTCCTTTTGGGAAGAATGGTGTACATTTTATACTTCCACTCATCATCCAGCATAGGCTCCATCTAAAGGGAGCTGGGGTGGAAACAATAGGCAACAGTAGAAATGCTTCTTTATAAAATATGTGCATGTAACAAGGTCTTAATTTCCACTGCTTTATACTTACACTGACTCGACTAGGATACCTCTCTGCTCCACAGAAAACTAGGAACTGCCCTGTTCTCTTTTGTCAAAGCTAAACACAGCTCTCTTCAGGAAAAGCACATATGTATTTAATAAATGTGTGTTGAACTGAATTAAACTACTGTAAGCCATGGAGTTACAGGAAAGGTCTTTAGAGGAAAGCAGTGATTTGAAAGCAGGTTAGGAAGCAGTTTATTAAATATCCTTGGAAACTAAGAAATTTTTTTTAAATTTAAAAACATTCAATCAATGGGACCTAGAGCAAGGTTGGGTTCTTTTAACATACAGATTTCTGAACACTATTCCTTGACATTACGATTCTATTGGATTATGTGTGGAATGGGGTCTAGAAAATGTTTGGAAACCATTGTTTGGGATTTACCTCAGGTATCCTTGTAAAAACACAGCATTTGGTCTTAGCCTTCTTTAAGTGCTGCCTTTTGCCTACAGTGATTATGCTGTTGACCCAACAGTAGTAGGGTTTATGATTATGAACAATTCTCTTGGAAGTCTAGATCGAGCTATGTGATGAAAACCACTAGCTTTGACTAGGCCCACGTCTCCCCACCACTACACTCCACTGAAAGCAACCTGCTACCTGTGCAGGGTGTACCATCTGTGGTTACCAGCTGTGTCCCTGTAGTCACAAAACACTACAGTCTATGACTTAGCTTGAACTCATTGGTGCAGGAGTCTACCCAATAGAGAGAGAAACACTCTCATGGTAATGGAACTCTGCTACCTAAGTTTTACTGCAATTTCAAGTGAGTTTTTCTCTGCTTACTGTAAATCACTGTGCCATGAATTCAGAATCCTGTTGCAAGAGAATCACATGCATAGATGTGATTTCTGTTAAATTGTCCATTTTCAATTTCAAAGCTCTTGGGGTAAAAAATTAAGATGCTGTATATCTTAGTCAGCGAGGGCTGCTATGACAAACACCATAGACTGGGTGGCTTAAACAGCAAACATTTGTTTCTCACAGTTCTAGTGGCTGGGAAGTCCAAGTCAAGATGATGGCAGATCTGGTGTCTGGTGAGGACAGGCTTCCTGACTTGTAGACAACTATCTTCTCTCCTATCCTCACATGATAAAGATCTCTCTCTCTCCCTCTTCCTCTTCTTATAAAGACACTTATTCCATCATGAGAACTCCACTCTAATGATCTAATTACTTCCCAAAGTCCCCACCTCCAAATATTGTCACATTAGGGCTTCAACGTATGAATTTGGGGGGGACACAAATATTCAGTCCGTAACATTTTGGCCTTGGTCCTTCCAATATTCATCTCCTTCTCACATAAAAATACATGCATTTCATCCCAACAGCCCCAAAGTTCTTAACTTGTTCCAGCATTAGCTCTAAAATCTAGAGCCAAAGTCTCATCTAAATTTCATCTAAATCAGATATGGGTGAGGCTCAAGGTAAAATTCTCTCACAGCTATGAACTTGTGAAACCAAACAAGTTATGTGCAAAATACAATGTTGGGACAGGCATAAGATAGTTATGCCCATTCCAAAAGGGAGAAATCAGAAAGAAGAAGGAGGTGATGGGTCCCAAGCAAGTCTGAAGTCTAGCAAGGCAAACTCCAAGAGAGCTTAAGGTTTGAGAATAATCCTCTTTGGCTCTTTGCTCTGCCATTTGGACTCACTGGGGTAGCAAAATCACCCCACAGCTCGCTGGAGTGCTCAGTGGCTCACTGTGGAGCCTGGGCCACTTCACAGCTTTGCCCAAGGAGATCACACCCCACAGTTTCGCTGGGCAGCCCTGCTCCCAGATCGCCAAGTTGTCCCGTACCAAAAAAAGTTGGTTTTGAGTTTCAAAACTACTCCAGAAGGTAGGCACACACCTTATTTTTTCACAACCTTTTTTGAGTGAACATGTGTGGTGCCTTTTCTCAGGTGAAGGATACAGAGTGGAAGGGACAGAGCCTTTCACGTTAGCCTTATTTGTACCAACATCTATTCTTCCAGCAGAGTATAATGGTAAAAACCAAGACAGGGACCCATAGGCCCTTGTAAACCAAGCCTAAATACAAACATTCATTAAGAAAAAGTGTTTTTCAGAATGCAACCTAATTTGCTGTGTATAGGTTATATGATGCTACCCTTATCATTTTAAGAGGCATGAACATTCACACAGGAAGTCAGAGCCTGACTCAAAAAAAAGACAACAACATCAACAAAAACCCTCTTCCACTTTCTGACCTTTTCCTTTTGGTTGGATAGTGTGTTCTAAATTATCACTTGCCATAACCTCAGCCTGAAAATGGTGGGTAAGATGGGGAAGAGGCTGGCGGTATACATTGATGATGACCTTTGACCCTCGTTCAACCTTCCTATTGGTGATAAGACAGAGGCTGGTCCCTAACCATATTAAGAGGGTTCTGATTTTAATGCCAACATGTATATTGGGGGAGGAGTGATTTCCCCACACCACCAAGCAAATCTCTGATGCCAACTGGGTGTCCTACAATTCAACTCAATTTTGACACGATCTAGCTAAAAATAGTGTCAGATTCCAGGGGTTAAGGGTTCAGTCATACAAGACTGCCCTTCACTTCAGATATACCCAGATTATCATCTGTGCTTCTGACTGACCAGCTGTAGGTTGGAGTTCCAACGACCCTCTCCTTGGCTTTGATTTTGCCACAGCAGCTCACAGAACTCAGAGAAGCGCTTTACTTCCTAGATTACTAGTTTGTTAAAGAGAATATATTTCAGGGACAGCCAGATGGAAGTGATCATAGGGCAACGTACAGGGAAAGAATGTGGAGCTTCCATGCCCTCTCCAGGCACCCCATTCTCCCCAAAGCTCCATGTGTTCACAAACCCAGAAGCTCTCCAGACTCTGTTCTTTTGAGCTTTTATAGAGGCAAGATTGATTAAATCATTAGCCATTGGAAATTAAACTCAATCTCCAGCCCCTCTCCCCTTCCCAGAAGCTGGGGAAGGGGGGGACTGAAAGTTCCAACCTTCTAGTCATAATCGTTGGTTCTCCTAGCAACCAGACTCCATCCTTAGATATTTTCCAAGAGCCACCTCATTAATATAATAAAAGAGACCTTAATTGCTCTCAACACTTAAGAAATTTCAAGGGTTTTAGGAGTTTAGTGCCAGAAATGAGGTAAAAAAACAAATATATACTTCTTTTTTTAAAAAATAAATTTTATTTATTTATTTATTTGTTTATTTATTTGTTTGTTTTGGCTGCATTGGGTCTTCATTGCTGCATACGGGCTTTCTCTAGTTGCTGCGAGCTGGGGCTACTCTTCATTGTGCTGCGCAGGTTTCTCATTTGCAGTGGCTTCTCCTGTTGCGGAACGCAGGCACTAGGTGCAGGTTTCAGTAGTTATGGCACACAGGCTCAGTAGATGTGGCTCATGGACTATAGAGTGCAGTCTCAGTAGTTGTGGTGCACGGGCTTAGTTGCTCTGCAGCATGTGGGATCTTCCTGGACCAGGGCTTGAACACGTGTCCCCTGCATTGGCAGGCAAATTCTTTTTTTTGGCAGGCAGATTCTAACCACTGCACCACCAGGGAAGCCCTGTACTTCTTATTATAAATCACAATATCACGTATATCAATCAATCTATAAGGACTGATTTATAATTTGTACTTAGTCTGATCCACTTAACAGAAAACAGAAAATGTTTTTATATAATTCACATAATAAAAATAGAAAAATAGTTTATGTAAAAAATAAGAACAATACTTCTTAACTTTGGGTACATATGACGTGTGACTGTGGGTGGTAAAAGTGAACAAGGAAAAGCCAGGCACATGGATTTTGAGGTTTATCACCCTCCTGCACTCCATCTGCCATGCTCCACTTCTCAGGAGTTCAGTTAAAAAGAAAAGAAAAGAAAAAGAAAGCTGGGTCTTCATCTTCATTTGGTTCCTTACCTTCATTTGAGGAACTCTCAAATTCCTGTTTTCTTCCCTCATGCACAGTCTTGGCTGGGACAATTTAGAAAAAACTAAGATGGTCAGGTGTGGGAGGGACCACTTAACTTCTCTCCCTTGAGCCTAAATTAGTTTCTTAGTTTTACCTTTTCTAACCCTTCCATGGCCCATTGAATTTTTAAGAGAAGTCATGCTCAGCTCAGCTTAACTAATAGAAAGAGAGAGAAGCATTGACCTTAGGAAAAAAATGGGAAATGGGGAGCAGTGAAGGGAGAGAAAGAACAGAGAAAGAAGAGGAACAGAAGAAGGAAAAAAGTAGGGATTCCTCCTCAGGAAACCATGGAACCCAGGCCTCCAGAAGTTGTCTATATGGAGAACCTCAAAGACTTGAAATGTCTTATTGACAAGCTCACACCTACAAAACTAAAATAATAATAATAGTAGTAATAATAATAATACATGTGTCATCATGTATGTGTCCTTCTACTCCCCTGTCAGAGACACTGAAACTCAATTTTGTAAAACTGCAGCTATGGGGAGGAGAGAGGAAGGAGCTAATGCTGAAAGAGTGTGCTTCTGTGAGAGGTCTGACACTTGTTAATGACTTTCTCCTGTTTCTATCATATTTCACTTTCTTGGCACTTCCCCAGTCTTGTATATATCTCACTTCACTATAGGTTTTTGGCATTTGTCGGCAACCTTCTCTAAAGAAAAAAAGGAGATAGTGGTAGGGTGTTGAGCTAATGACACCGTTTATAATGCTTGCTTGCTGAAGGAATGAAAGAAAATAACCCCCAAAATGACAAAACACAGTCTATTTACACACCATCTAAGCATGTAACAAAAGCACTTAATATTCTCTTAAACCCAGGTATATCCAGCTTTATGTAAAAGACAACCCTTTACCAAAGAAACAATTCTGAGGTGAGCAGGCAGTTCTACAAGTGCCAAATCCCTTTTTTTTTTATCATTATCCATGTGTAATAATATTTATTTCTGAGGCATGATTGAGTGTTCAGGGCACTTTCACTGCATTATATCATTTCCTTTATAGAGCAGTCCTCCAAGGTAATCAAGGCAGGCAGCAGTCTTAACTAATATTTAGAGATGAAGTACATCAGAAATAACCTGGTGAAGTAAATATATTTATGTTTATATTTATAAGGAATCAAAATACCTGAGTTTATTAAAGACTAGGCTTTGTGATTTTGAATAATCTGGTCAAAATGTGTGACCTCTTTGTTTATTTTTTCATTTATAAAAACAGGAACACTACCTCCTACCTGGATTATTATAAGGCTTAAATAAAATATTAATAGTGAAAGAGCTATTTCACAGTAACTTTCTTCCTGGTACTTAAAAATCTTTCTCAAAGAGGAAGTAAGTGGGCCAAGATTCAAAATTCAGAACTTCCAATTCCAATTCAGGAATTTGTTCTAGCCTGCCTTGTACAGATTAATGGTGCTCACATCTGAGCCAGTGGTTAACTTTTCCCCTAAACAGCTGCAGGCTGAACGTCTTAAGATACTTTGGTCTTCATAAGGATGGTGATTCTGAATATGACACAGTCCATCTTCATGAGAGTTCTCACCTTATTCTTGCAAAGATAGACAAGTAAACAAATAATTGCTATTAATTACTGTGGAAGCCCTAACATCAAACAGTTTCTGATCTTAAGTAGGGGCTATTCCAATTGTGGGTCAGCTAGTTTGCGACAGTAAACCCACCATATGTCCATCTTCTTCTGCTGAAAAAGTGTCTATTGTGTGAGCTTACCACTTCACTGTTGCACATCTACTAACACTTCTGAGAGGAATTAAAAGTCCCCCTACCCCAGGACCTACTTACCATTGTCTGAAAAAAGAAAAAGACAAAATCAAAGAGCAGAATTCTTCCTAAGGTTAATTTCAGAATAAATATCCAATATGATTCCATAGGAAATATTAACATGGTGACATAATATTCAACTCTGGCTTCTCAAAGAACAGAGAAATAATCTTCACATGCATCTCATCTCATCAGTCTATAAAAGCCAGAGACATTTCCAAAAGGAGCCGAAATAGTTGAATACAAACATCTTAGCTTTCGAAAACTGACAGTAGTTGTTTATTTAAGAGAGAAAGTCAGTTTAGAAAGAAATTGCGGGAGCTTCAAGATGGTGGAAGAGTAAGGCAGGGAGATCACCTTCCTCCTCAAAAATACATGAGAAATACATCTGCGTGTGGAACAACTCCTACAGAACACACACTGAATGCTGGCAGAAGACCTCAGACTTCTCAAAAGGCAAGAAACTCCCCACGTACTTGGGTAAGACAAAAGAAAAAACAGAGACAAAAGAATAGAGACGGGACCGGCACCAGTGGGAGGGAGCTGTGAAGGAGGAAAGGTTTCCTCACACTAGAAGCCCCTTCGTGGGCGGAGACTGTGGGTGGCAGAGGGGGAAGCTTCAGAGCCGTGGAGGAGAGCACAGCCACAGGGGTGCAGAGGGCAAAGCGGAGAGATTCCCGCACAGAGGAGCAGTGCCGACTGGCACTGACCAACACGAGAGACTTGTCTGCTCACCCGCTGGGACGGGCAGGCACTGGGAGCTAAGGCTTGGGCTTCGGAGCTTAGATCCCAGGGAGAGGACTGGGGTTGGCAGCGGGATCACAGCCTGAACGGGGCTAGTGTGCCACAGCTAGCTGGGAGGGGGTCCGGGAAAAGTCTGGAGCTGCCAAAGAGGCAAGAGAATTTTTCTTGCCTCTTTGTTTCCTAGTGTGCAAGGAGACGGGATTAAGAGCAGCACTTAAAGGAGCTCCAGAGACGGGCACGAGCCCTGGCTATCAGCGCGGATCCCAGAGACGGGCCTGAGATGCTAAGGCTGATGCTGCCGCCACCAAGAAGGCCGTGTGCGAGCACAGGTCACTGTCTACACCTCCCCTCCCGGGAGCCTGTGCAGCCCGTCACTGCCAGGGTCCCGTGATCCAGGGACAACTTTCCCGGGAGAACACACAGCGTGCCTCAGGCTGCTGCAATGTCTTGCTGGCCTCAGCTGCTGCAGGCTTGCCCATCATCCGTACCCCTCCCTCCCCCCGGCTTGAGTGAGCCAGAGCCCCTGAATCAGCTGCTCCTTTAACCCCATCCTGCCTGTCTGGGCAGGAACAGATACCCTCAGGTGACCTACACACAGAGGAGGGTCCAAATCCAAAGCTGAACCCCAGAAGCTGTGCAAACAAAGAAGAGAAAGGGAAATCTCTCCCAGGAGCCTCAGAAGCAGCGGATTAAATCTCCACAATCAACTTGACGTGCCCTGTATCTGTGGAATACCTGAATAGACAATGAATCATCCCAAATTAAGGAGGTGGAATTTGGGATCTGCGATATATATTTTTTTCACTTTTTCTCTTTTTGTGAGTGTGTATGTGTATACTTCTCTGTGTGATTTTGTCTGTATAGCTTGGCTTTTACCATTTGTGATAGGATTCTGTCTGTCTGTTTTTTTTTTTTTTCTTTTTTCTTTAAGTATAATTTTTAGCACTTGCTATCATTGGTGGGATTGTTTTTTTGTTTTGGTTGCTCTCTTCTTTCTATCTTTCTTTCTTTTTAAATTTTTTTCATTACTTAAGAAAATTTTTAATAATTTTTATTTTAATAACTATTTTATTTTACTTTATTTTATTATATCGTCTTTCTTTCTTTTTTTCCCTTTTATTCTGAGCCGTGTGGATGACAGGCACTTGGTGTTCAAGCCAGGGATCTGGGCTGTGCCTCTGAGGTAGGAGAGCCAAGTTCAGGACACTGGTCCACAAGAGACCTCCCAGCTCCACGTAATATCAAACGGCAAAAATTTCCCAGAGATATCCATCTCAACACCAAGACTCAGCTCCACTCAATGAGCAGCAAGCTACAGGGCAGGACACCCTATGTCAAACAAGTAACAACACAGGAACACAACCCCATCCATTAGCACAGAGGCTGCCAAAAATCATAATAAGGCCACAGAGAGCCCCAAACACAGCAGTAGATGTGGACCTGCACACCAGAAAGACAAGATCCAGCCTAATTCACAAGAACACAGGCACTAGTCCCCTCCACCAGGAACCCTACACAATGCATTGAACTAACCTTAGGCCCAGAGGACAGACACCAAAAACAACAGGAACTACAAACCTGGAGCTTGTGAAGAGGAGTAAGTTAAGCAAAATGAGAAGACAGAGAAACATACAGCAGATGAAGGAGCAAGGCAAAAACCTGCCAGATGTAACAAAAGAAGAGGAAGTAGGCAGTTTACCTGAAAAAGAATTCAGAATAATGATAATAAAGATGATACAAAATCTTGGAAGTAATAGAATGGAGAAAATACAAGAAACTTCAACAAGGACCTAGAAGAACTATAGAGCAAACAAACAGTGATAAACAACACAGTAAATGAAGTTAAATTCTCTAGAAGACATCAATAGCAGAATAACTGAGGCAGAAGAACGGATAACTGACCTGGAAAATAAAAGAGTGGAAATAACTACTGCAGAGCAGAATAAAGAAAAAAGAATGAAAAGAATTGAGGACAGTCTCAGGGACCTCTGGGACAACATTAAACGCACCAACATTCGAATTATAGGTGTCCCAGAGGAAGAAGAGAAAAAGAAAGGGACTGAGAAAATATTTGAAGAGATTATAGTTGAAAACCTCCCTAATATGGGAAAGGAAATAGTTAATCAAGTCCAGGAAGCACAGAGAGTCCCATACAGGATAAATCCAAGGAGAAACACAAAAAGACACATATTAATCAAACTATCAAAAATTAAATACAAAGAAATATTATTAAATACAGCAAGAAAAAAACAACAAATAACACACAAGGGAATCCCCATAAGGTTACCAGCTGAACTTTCAGCAGAAACTCTGAAATCCAGAAGGGAGTGGCAGGACATATTTAAAGTGATGAGGGGAAAAACCTACAACCAAGTTTACTCTACACAGCAAGGATCCCATTCAGATTTCACAGATATTAAAACCTTTACAGACAAGCAAAAGCTAAGAGAATTCAGAATCACCAAACCAGCTTTACAACAAACGCGAAAGGAAATTCTCTAGGCAGGAAACACAAGAGGAGGATAAGACCTCCAATAATAAACCCAGAACAGTTGAGAAAATGGTAAGAGGAACTTACATATTGATAAGTACCTTAAATGTAAGTGAATTAAATGCTCCAAACAAAAGACATAGACTGGCTGAATGGATACAAAAAGAAGATCCATATATATGTTGTCTACAAGAGACACACTTCAGACCTAGGGACACATACAGACTGAAAGTGAGGGGATGGAGAAAGATATTCTAGGCAAATGGAAATCAAAATAAAGAGGGAGTAGCAATTCTCATATCAGACAAAATAGACTTTAAAACAAAGACTATTACAAGAGACAAAGAAGGACACTACATCATGATCAAGAGACCAATCCAAGAAGAAGAAATAACAATTGTAAATATTTATGCACCCAACATAGGAGCACCTCAAGACATAAGGCAAGTACTAACAGCCATAAAAGGGGAAATCAAAAGTAACACAATCATAGTAGGAGACTTAGACACCCCACTTTCACCAAAGGACAGATCATACAAAATGAATAAATAAGGAAACACAAGCTTTAAATGATACATTAAACAAGATGGACTTAATTGATATTTATAGGACACTCCATCCAAAAACAGCAGAATACACATTTTTCTCAGGTGCGCATGGAACACTCTCCAGGATACATCATATCTTGGATTACAAATCAACTCTTGGTAAATTCAAGAAAATTGAAATCGTATCAAGTATCTTTTCTGACCACAACGCTATGATACTAGATAGCAATTACAGGAAAAAATCTGTAAAAAATACAAACACATGAAGGCTAAACAATACACTACTTAATAACCAAGAGATCAATGAAGAAATCAAAGGGGAAATGAACAAATACCTAGAAACAAATGACAATGAAAACACGATGATCCAAAACCTATGGGATGCAGCAAAAGCAGTTCTAAGAGGGAAGTTTATAGCAATACAATCCTACCTTACAAAACAAGAAACATCTCAAATAAACAACCTAACCTTACACCTAAAGCAATTATAGAAAGAACAACAAAATAACCCCAAAGTTAGCAGAAGAAATGAAATCATAAAGATCAGATCAGAAATAAATGAAAAAGAAATGAAGGAAACGATAGCAAAGACCAATAAAAGTAAAAGCTGGTTCTTTGAGCAGATAAACAAAATTGATAAACCATTAGCCAGACTCATCATGAAAAAAAGGGAGAAGACTCAAATCAATAGAATTAGAAATGGAAAAGGAGAAGTAACAACTGACACTGCAGAAATACAAAGGATCATGAGAGATTACTACAAGCAACTCTATGCCAATAAAATGGACAACCTGGAAGAAATGGACAAATTCTTAGAAATGCATAACCTTCTGAGACTGAACCACAAAGAAATAGAAAATATGAACAGACCAATCACAAGCACTGAAATTGAAACTGTGTTTGAAATTCTTCCAACAAACAAAAGCCCAGGACCAGACAGCTTCACAGGTGAATTCTATCAAACAATTAGAGAAGAGCTAACACCTATCCTTCTCAAACTCTTCCAAATTATAGCAGAGGGAGGAACACTCCCAAACTCATTCTGTGAGGCCACCAACAGCCTGATACCAAAACAAGAAAAAGATGTTACAAAGATGGAAAACTACTGGCCAATATCACTGATGAACATAGATGCAAAAATCCTCAACAGAATACTAGCAAACAGAATCCAACAGCACATTAAAAGGATCATACACCATAATCAAGTGGGGCTTATCCCAGGAATGCAAGGATTCTTTAACATACACAAATCAATCAATGTGATACACCATATTAACAAATTGAAGGAGAAAAATCATATGATCATCCCAACAGATGCAGAGAAACCTTTTGACAAAGTCAACACCCATTTTTGATTTAAAAAAAACCCTCAGGAAAGTAGGCATAGAGGGAACTGTCCTCAACATATTAAATGCCATATATGACAAAATCACAGCCAACATGGTCCTCAATGCTGCAAAACTGAAAATATTTCCACTAACATCAGGAACAAGACAAGGTTGCCCACTCTCACCACTATTATTCAACATAGTCTTAGAAGTTTTAGCCAAAGCAATCAGAGAAGAAAAATAAATGAAAGGAATCCAAATCAGAAAAGAAGTAAAGCTGTCACTGTTTGCAGATGACACGATACATAGAGAATCCTAAAGATGCTACCAGAAAACTACTAGAACTAATCAATGAACTTGGTAAACTAGCAGGATGCAAAATTAATGCACAGAAATCTCTTGCATTCCAATACACTAATGATGAAAATTCTGAAAGTGAAATTAAGAAAACACTCCCATTTACCATTGCAACAAAAAGAATAAATATCGAGAAATAAACCTACCTAAGAAGACAAAAGACGTGTATGCAGAAAATTATAAGACACTGATGAAAGAACTTAAAGATGATACAAACCGATGGAGAGATATACCATGTTCTTGGGATGGAAAAATCAACATTGTGAAAATGACTCTACAACCCAAAGCAATCTACAGATTCAATGCAATCCCTATCAAACTACCACTGGCATTTTTCAGAGAACTAGAGCAAAACATTTCACAATTTGTGTGGAAACACTAGAGACTCCGAATAGCCAAAACAATCTTGAGAAAGAAAAACGGAGCTGGAGGAATCAGGCTCCCTGACTTCAATCTATACTACAAAGCTACAGTAATCAAGACAGTATGGTAATGGAACAAAAACAGAAATATAGATCAGTGGAACAGGATAGAAAAGACAGAGATAAACCCATGAACACATGGACACCTTAATTTTGATAAAGGAGGCAAGAATATACAATGGGTAAAATACAGCCTCCTCAATAAGTGGTGCTCAGATAACTGGACAGCTGCATGTAAAAGAATGAAATTAGAACACGCCATAACACCATACACAAAAATAAATTCAAAATAGATTAAAGACCTAAATATAAGGTCAGACACTAGAAAACTCTTAGGGGAACACATAGGCAGAACACTCTATGACATAAATCACAGCAAGATCCTTTTTCACCCACCTCCTAGAGAAATGGAAAAAATAAAAAATAAAAAATAAATAAATAAATGGGACCTAACAAAACTTAAAACCTTTAGCACAGCAAAGGAAACCAAAAACAAGACAAAAAGGCAACTATCAGACTAGGAGAAAATAATTGAAAATGAAGCAACTGACAAAGGATTAATCTCAAAAATTCACAAGAAGTACATGCAGATCAATATCAAAAAAACAAACAGCCCAATCCAAAAATGGGCAGAAGACCTAAATAGACATTTCTCCAAAGAAGATACACAGATTGCCAACACACACATGAAAGAATGCTCAACAGCATTAATCATTAGAGAAATGCAAATCAAAACTACACTGAGATATCATCTCACACCAGTCAGAATGGCCATCCTCAAAAAATCTACAAAAAATATATGCTGGAGAGGGTGTGGAGAAAAGGGTACCCTCTTGCACTATTGGTGGGAAGGTAAATTGATACAGCTACTATGCAGAACAGTATGGAGGTTCCTTAAAAAACAAAAAATAGAACTATCACATGACCAAGCAATCCCACTACTGGGCATATACCCTGAAAAAAAACATAATTCAAAAAGAGTCATGTACCACAATGTTCATTGCAGTTCTATTTGCAATAGCCAGGACATGGAAGCAACCTAAGTGTCCATCAAGAGATGAATGGATAAAGAAGATGTGGCATGTATATACTATGGAATATTACTCAGCCATAAAAAGAAGAGAAATTGAGTTCTTTATATTGAGGTGGTTGGACCTAGAGTCTGTCATACTGAGTGAAGTAAGTCAGAAAGAGAAAAACCAATACCGTATGCTGACACATATATATGGAATCTAAAATAATAAATAAATAAAGGTCATGAAGAGCCAGGGGCAAGATGGGAATAAAGACTCAGACCTACTAGAGAGGGGACTTGAGGATACAGGGAGAGGGAAGGGTAAGCTGGGACAAAGTGACAAAGTGGCATGGACATATATAAACTACCAAACGTAGTTTATATATGTAAATTATGTAGTTTAAACGTAGTTTAAATATGTCCTACCACTCCCTTCAGCTTGCAGAGCTTCTGTTGAATGTAAACCTTATGGGGATTCTCTTGTATGTTATTTGTTGTTTTTCCCTTGCTGCTTTTAATAGTTTTTCTTTGTATATAATTTTTGATAGTTTGATTAATATGTGTCTTTGTGTGTTTCTCCTTGGATTTATCCTGTACGGGACTCTCTGTACTTCCTGGACTTGACTATTTCCTTTCCCATATTAGGGAAGTTTTCAACTATAATCTCTTCAAATATTTTCTCAGTCCCTTTCTTTTTCTCTTCTTCTTCTGGAACCCCTATAGTTCGAAAGTTGGTGAGTTTAATGTTTTCCCAGACGTCTCTGAGACTGTCCACAATTCTTTTCATTCTTTTTTCTTAATCTGCTCTGTAGTAATTATTTCCCCTCTTTTTTCTTCCAGGTCACTTATGTGTTCTTCTGCCTCTGTTATTCTGCTATTGATGTCTTCTAGAGAATTTTTAATTTCATTTATTGTGTTGTTCATCACTGTTTGTTTGCTCTTTAGTTCTTCTAGGTCCTTTTTAAATGTTTCTTGTATTTTCTCCATTCTATTTCCAAGATTTTAGATCATCTTTACTATCATTATTCTGAATTCTTTTTCAGGTAGACTGCCTATTTCCTCTTCATTTGTTACTTCTAGTGGGTTTTTACCTTGCTCCTTCAACTGCTCTGTGTTTCTCTGTCTTCTCATTTTGTTGTCTCCTTTTTGCAGGCTGCAGGTTCATAGTTCCTGTTGTTTTTGTTTTCTGGCCCCAGTGGCTTCAGTTGGTTCAGTGGGTTGTGTAGACTTCCTGATGGAGGGGACTAGTGCCTGTGTTCTGGTGGATGAGGCTGGATCTTGTTTCACTGTTGGGCAGCTCCACGTCTGGTGGTGTGTTTTGGGGTGTCTGTGGCCTTATTATGATTTTAGGCAGCCTCTCTGCTAATGGGTAGTGTTGTGCTCCTGTATTGCTAGTTTTTTGGCATAGGGTGTCTAGCACTGGAGCTTGCTGGTCTTTGAGTGGAGCTGGGTCTTGGTGTTGAGATGGAGATCTCTGGGAGATTTTTGCCATTTGATATTACATGGAGATGGGAGGTCTCTTGTGGACCAGTTTCCTGAACTTTACTCTCCCACCTCAGAGGCACAGCCCTGACACTTGGCTGGAGCACCAAGAGCCTCTCATCCACACTGCTTAGATAAAGGGAGAAAAGAATGAGAGAAAGAAAGAAGATAAAATTTTTAAAAAGTTATTAAAGTAAAAATAATTCTTAAAATTTTTTTAAAGTAATAAAAAAAAGAAAGAAATAAAGAAGAGAGCAACTAAACCAAAAAACAAATCCACCAATGGTAACAAGCACTAAAAACTATACAAAAAAAAAACAACACACAAAAACCCAGACAGACAGAACCCTAGAACAAATGGTAAAAGCAAAGGTATACAGACAAAAATCACAAATAGAAGCATACACATACAGACTCACAGTAAGAGAAAAAGGGAAAAATATAGATATATCTTTGCTCCCAAAGTCCACCTCCTCAATTTGGGATGATTCGTTGTCTATTCTGGTATTCCATATATGCAGGGTACATCAAGTTGATTGTGGAGATTTAATCTGCTGCTCCAGATTCTTCTGGGAGAGATTTCCCTTTCTCTTCTTTGTTCACACAGCTCTTGGGGTTCAGCTTTGGATTTGGACCCGCCTCTGTGTGTAGGTCGCCTGAGGGCATCTGTTCTTCGCTTAGCATGACGGGGTTAAAGGTACAGCTTATTCGGAGGCTCTGGCTCACTCAGGCCGGGCGTGAGGGAGGGGTACGGATGCGGGGCGAGCCTGCAGCGGCAGATGCCAGCTTGATGTTGCACCAGTGTGAGGTGTGCCGTGTGAGCTGGGGAAGTTGTCCCTGAATCACGGGACACTGGCGTTGGTGGGCTGCACAGGCTCCCGGGAGGGTAGGTGTAGAGAGTGATCTGTGCTCGCACACAGGCTTCTTGGTGGCGGCAGCAGCAGCCTCAGTGTCCCATGCCTGTCTATGGGGTCTGTGCTGATAGCTGCGTCTCGAGTGCGTCTCTGGAGCTCCTTTAAGTGGTGCTCTTAATCCCCTCTCCTCGTGCACTAGGAAACAAAGAGTCAAGAAAAGCTTTCCTGCCTCTTCAGTAGTTCCAGACTTTTTCCTGGACTCCCTGCTGGCTAGCAGTGGTGCACTAACCCTTCAGGCTGTGTTCATGCAGCCAACCCCAGTTCTCTCCCTGGGATCCGACCAAAGCCCGAGCCTCAGCCCCTGCCTCCACCTGCCCCGGCGGGTAAGCAGACAAGCCTTTCAGTGCCGGTCGGCACGGATCCTCTGTGCAGGAATCTCTCTGCTTTGCCCTCCGCACCCCTGTTGCTGCTCTCTCCTCCACGACTCCGAAGCTTCCCCCCTCTGCCACCCTCAGTCTCCGCCCACAAAGGGCCTTCCTAGTGTGTGGAAACATTCCCTCCTTCACAGCTCCCTCCCAGAGGCACAGGTCCCATCCCTATTCTTTTGTCTCTGTTTTTTCTTTTTTCTTTTGCCCTACCTAGGTATGTGGGGGAGTTTCTTGCCTTTTGGGAGGTCTGAGGTCTTCTGCCAGCGTTCAGTAGGTGTTCTGTAGGAGCTGTTCCACATGCAGATGTATTTCTGATGTATTTGTGGGGAGGAAGGTGATCTCCATGTCTTACTCTTTTGCCATCTTGAAGCTCCCTTGTCTTTTTTTTTTTTGAGTGGAGGGAAAACTTGAAGCACTCGCAAACCAACCTAACATATACAAGTTTGCTAAAAACCTACAGCTGGCCTTAGGTAAGGCATCACTCAGTGGTGATAGTAGATGAAAGTAATATACTAGTTATAAGTATTCAGCATTCTTTGGACAACAATTCATATGTTTTTTCAAAGAAAATGAAGTTTATTGGTCAATCAAGGAGTAAGCTAAGCAGAGGCCAGATAAGAGCCTCTACTGTTTGTTCTGTGTCTGTTGATAATCCCAAGACAGCTCTTAAAGTACATTAAGAATGTGCAGTTAATAATACTTAAATTGCCTCTGTCAACAACAAAGCCAGAGCTGAATTCTCTGATGAGGCTTTAAGTGCTGATATTTTGTATTGTTGCTTGTGATGAGGTCCTCATTTTTAAGATATCAGAGGCTTAATGCATGTGCTTGTTGAGTGGGGGGATTTATTTTTCCAGAGATAGGATATAGGTTTGCTTTGGGGAAGGACCAGTTTCTCAAAACAAAACAAAATGAAAGAAAAGCATAGTTTTTCTTTCTCTTTCTGACTTACTTCACTCTGTATGACAGACTCTAGATCCATCCATCTCACTACAAATAACTCCATTTCGTTTCTTTTTATGGCTGAGTAATATTCCATTGTATATATGTGCCACATCTTCTTTATCCATTCATCCGATGATGGACACTTAGGTTGTTTCCACCTCCTGGCTATTGTAAATAGAGCTGCAATGAACATTTTGGTACATGACTCTTTTTGAATTATGGTTTTCTCAGGGTATATGC
>RJWK010037547.1:0-21168 GCA_004363435.1 Platanista minor | reverse complement strand
ACACACACATGCACACATATATGAATATGATTTAACCATAAAAAGATGGACATCCTACCATTTGGGACAATACGGATGGACCTTGAAGGCATTATGCTAAGTGAAATAATTTAGACATAGAAAGATAAATACTATACTAGCTCACTAATATGTGAAATATTTAAAAAAATCATGGAAAAGAGATCAGACTTGCAGTTACCATAGGCAGAGTGTGGGAGAAGGGGAAATTGGAGAAAGGTGGTCAAAAGGTACAAACTTCCAGTTATAAGACAAATAAGTATACTAGGGATGTAATGAACAACATGATGATTATAGCTAGCACTGCTGTATGGTATATAGGAAAGTTGTCAAGGGAGTAAATCCTGTGAGTTTTCATCAAAAGGAGAATTTTTTTCCTTTTTTATCTTTTTCTTCCTTTTCCTTTTATTTTATCTCTTTGAGATGATGGATTAAATATATTTTGGTAATCATTTCACAATATATGTAAATCAAACTTCATACTGTATGCCTTAAATTTATACAGTGATGTTATGTCAATTATTTCTCAACAAAACTAGAAAGAAAAAAAAAAAGACATGGAGGAACCTTAAATGCAAATTGCTAAGTAAAGGAAGCCAGTCTGAAAGACTACTACAATGTCAAAGAATATGACATCCTGAAAAAGAATTATGGGAACACTTAAAAGGTCAGCCTTTGCCTGGAGTTCACGGGTGGGGGGTGGGATAAATAGATGGAACACAGGGGTTTTTAGGACATTGAAAATATTCTGTTTTATACCATAAAGGTGGATAAATGACATTATGCATTTGTCAAAACCCATGGATATTTACAACACAAAGAGGGAAACTTAACAAAAATTATCTTAGTTAATAATAAAGAATCATATTGGTTCCTTAATTGTAAGAAATGCACCACACGAATGCAAAATATTAGTAATATCTGTGCAGCAGAGAGGGGCATAGGGTCTATGCTCAATTTTTCTTTAAATCTAAAATTGTTCTAAGAACATTTATTATTTAAAAAAAAAAATCTCCAAGTGGTCACATGGAATAACAAAATTGAAGTAACTTAATTTCTGTTCCTTGTTTTCATAATCATTGTTTAATTTGAGTTTCCCACTTAAAACAAACACACAGATCTAGGTCGGGGGATACGGGTCAGGGAGGATTACATAACTGTGTCCTCATGTTGTTGAACCCAATTTCTTGTGCCTGATGGAGTGAGGAAAAATAAACTGAAACATCAGAGTTTGGAGCATCTGGGAAAGGTTTATTGCAGGGCCATCAAGGAGAACAGGCAGTTCATGCTAAAAAACCCAAAATTCTCCAATGGTTTTCAGGGAAGAGTTTTTATAGACAAAATATGATGGGAGATCTGCAGGGTGTGTAACCTTCCTCTGATTGGTTGGTGGTGAGATAACAGGGTGGTGTTTCAGGAATCGCAATCATCAGCCTTCTGGATCCAACCAGTCTGGGGTCCACAAGCTTATTCTCAGCTTGAAGTTACCATCCTCCACCTAGGTGGGGGCCGTAGTTCCTATAGAACTCAGACATATATTGTTATGTATACAATACAAAACATTGCTGCCCCATTGCTGCACTATTGTTTCTTGACTGCCTTTCCTTTGTTTCTGCATTCCTTCACTCTCCTAATTAGTAACTGCTTGAGTCTACTCTTTGGAACTCGTGGAAAGTCTAGGGGGCTGAAACCTTTTTCCTACAAACAAAAAATGGGGGACACAGTAAGACTTTTGTATTAAGGAGGACCCCAGAGGGTCCTGCTTGGTTTCAATCCCCCCCCCCTTTTTTTTTTTTTTTGCCGTACTTGGGCCTCTCACTGTTGTGGCCTCTCCCGTTGCGGAGCACAGGCTCCGGACGCGCAGGCTCAGCGGCCATGGCTCACGGGCCCAGCCGCTCCGCGGCATGTGGGATCTTCCCGGACCGGGGCACGAACCCGCGTCCCGTACTCTCAACCACTGCGCCACCAGGGAAGACCCCCCCTTTCTATGATATTCCTCAGTTGTGAGGGGAAGAGGTATTGGACAAGAAAGGGAATAATGTTTTGGATAAAGAGGTTAGTCATAAACTCAGCAGAGGAACTGTTTTGGGGGACTCAGTTTCACTCAAAGTAATCCTTCATGTAGAATAAAATGTTTATCAAAATATAAGTAACAAAGCAGTGCTAGTTTGAAATATATATGCACACACAAATAATTATAATATAATGTATATGTATCTGTATGTATAAAAGATATATGTATATGCATACATAAAACTCAACAGTCAGTGCAGCACTTGTTTTAATTAGAACTTAAGTAACAAAGATCTCTTTGTGAATGCGTATTTTATCACTGAAAATATTTAGAATTACTGGTGTAATAAAAAGCAGACCAACTTTTTGTAGGGTTTTTATTGTTTTATTCCTATATCTACAAAACATACAGCCCCTTTCCTTTGTATTCCATTACTTCAGTTGAGTCTCGACAATAGCTGCAAATTGTTCTGAGACTGGCCAAAAATAAATAAATAAATGAAGGAATGCAACAATTTCAGCATTTTAAAATAATCTCTTAAGATAGTTAAAGGAATTTTAACTAAGATTTTCCTCTCTGACCTAGCTTTCCAGTTTTATTAACTGATTGGCCAGTAGCTAGAACTAATTGATAAATTTAGCAATGTAAACTTCATCACTAGAGGCAGCTCTGAGGGAATTCATGACTGTGTAAATAGAGCACTTGATTAAGTTGTAGAACCCCAGGGAGCACCCCGGACACTGGTTACATAAATATAACAGATGGCTAAGCAAATGCTATGCTGTACTCAGTTTAGGTTTATTGTAGTAATCTATGTTTATATAGAAGATTTAAGAAGTATACTAGCCAACTTTTTGAAGCCAAACCAGGTATTGACAATATCGTCATGAAAATTATTTTAAAATATGTTGGAATTTTTTTCAAGTTAATACCCTCTGGAGAAAACTACACTGTTTAATGGTTCACAATCCTTTTATTATGTTTTGTATGTTTTAAGAAGTATTTCCTAAAGAAAAGCGTGAAATAATGGCTCAGACTAAATTAATTTGGTGAGGGCTATGCCACTTAGTAAATGACAAAATTAGTAAATAACTTCCATTGAGAAAGCAATTTACGAATGAATACTCTTTGAAGTTCAGACATTATGTGTCAAGCAGAACACCATGCACTGGTTACCAATCCCATGGGAGGACTCAACACTGCATCTTGGGATCAGAGTTGCCAAGGAAAGCACAATGCAGTCAAGCACTGGATAGAACAACACTGAACTCATGTAGGGAAGAGACAGAGCAAAGTCACCCCCAATAGTGTGTGCCCTCCATGGCTATAGCATCCCCCTGGCAGCCAACACAGGGCACCCATCTTGTGCTGCAGTAAAAGGATGCACACACATCTTCAGGGAGTCTGAAAGCTGAGGGAGTGCCTGAGGGCCATTGATTTACATGCTTCAGCAGAATAAAGGAAAGCTCACTGAGTTTGCAACAGGGAAAGATATTCCCACACCAGGCAAGAAGCCTGACACAGATTGTATGGGTTCTTTATTTCTTGGTAAGGAAGTGTTTAAGGCCCAAAATCCAGGTATGCACAGTGGAGTAAGGGTGGAAGGACTGTGCATGTGAGACCGCTTTTTCCAATGCTATGTTTGCTCTTATTTAATCTTCACTTTAATGTTTAAGTTAGGTGCAGATACTTCCCACTTAAACTGAGGAAATGAAAGTTAAGATAGAAAAGAAAAAATGATAAAAAGGAAAAAATCCTGGGGGTAATAGTGTATACTAAGTAGCTACCAAAAGAGTAAAGATACACCAGAGGAGTCATGATGAAGACTAGTGGATGGATATCCACTTAAATGTAACCATTTAGAAGATTTCAGTATTTGGAAAGTGATCTCTCTCTTTATCTCTTTCTTAGGACTGAGAAAAGAAAAACAATTAAGAGAAAACATGTAGGACATATATATTTTTGGTATGGGTTATTTGTTTTTATTCTAAATTTGTTTTTATTCTAGAGAATTCCATGGGAAGAAATGCCTTACGTGAAGCTTGTAAATGTTTGCCTATGCTATATGTTGAGGCAAACGTATAACCATCCAATAAACAGAAGTTTAGATAAGTATCTACTGCAGCTTGTAGATGCCAATCACTGCTTAAGCAGGTAATCTTTATTAGAAGTATTACTAGCCTGGAAAAAGGAACTCTGTCTTAATGCTATTCATTCTAACATATATATTAAGCACTTACTATGGGCAGGCAATTGTCCCTGGTCACTTGAAGCCAACAGTCTAATGCAGTGTCCTGCAAATTTACCTAATGTAAAGATATATCAAGTGTCCTTGTTAAAAACAGAGATTGTTAAAATGTCTCCTGGAATTTCAATTCAATTTGTTAGAAAAGTCTCAGAAAACACATTTTTATTAATGCATGTGTAGAAACCCTGATCTAGTGGACTACTAAGTAACTTACAGTTAAAACCAAAAGCATAATTACTTTAGAGGAATTGCATTTATGATAAATTGAGGGAAAGCAAATTAAAAGCAGACAGTTGTTTCTTTTTAAAATATTCTCTTATTGTAATGACTATAGACAATTACATTTTTCATTTTAAAAGAATCAATTTACTTGAAGATTTTACAAATTATCATTCTCCTTCTAATCTACTAAAGAGATTCTTGCTGAACCTACTGAGTTAAAGGATTTCTACCTGGTGCTAATATTTAAGAACATAACCAAAGGCCCAGAATGTTACCCAGGACTATGCCTAAGAGGGTATAGGACCTAGGGCCTCCTCATAAAAAGTTTCAATTCCCGGAGTCACACTATTTATCTTCTTGAATAGATAAATACAGAATCTACCTAAAATAAGTTATCAAGGGTCATATGTTGGGTTGGGGAGAGCGACTCCAGCAGCTTTGCTTTTGTAATGATGGTAGTGGTAGCACAGTTGAGGTGGCAGATATACCTGTGTTACTCATATACATATGCATATATATATTCAGCATAATTTCTTTTCAATGCTAGCTGCCTGGTCATGTTTATTATTATTTCATTAATAAATTGATAAATAATTATTATTCTACCACACTGAAAACTTGAGTTTGCTGACATTTTTCTTTTTAATTTAAGGAAAAAGAAAAGAAAGAAAAAGAACTAATGATATCTTTAACTGCTGTCTAGTTGCCAAACAAATCTTTAAAAGACATTTAACATTTCATATGAAGGGAATGGCCTAAGGCAGTAGATCACGTCTAGTTTTATGCTTCATGGTCAATAACTAATACAGCTGTCTAGAAATAATTATTTTAACAGATGAAAGATATTTGTCTCATATGTAGTCTTATAACCCAGACTCATAGAAATTAGAACTCCAATCCTCTACTGTAAATTTAACATTATAGCTTAAAAGCATTTTTAGTTTCTTCAGGAAAGCTAGGCAAAACAAGCTTTCTATTTCATCCACTATACCAAAATATGTTCTAGTACTTCTAGTTAATTGAAAATAAACAAATGTATTACTTCTAGGTAAAATAATGCATCAGTAAACTTTTATGCTTCTCATATTTGTTTATTGGTAGAGGAGCCTCCAAATTCCTAATCAGCATCGTTATAAAGTAGAGTAAGATCCATTTTTTGTTTTGTTTTTCGGTACGCGGGCCTCTCACTGTTGTGGCCTCCCCTGCTGCGGAGCACAGGCTCCAGACGCGCAGGCTCAGCGGCCATGGCTCACGGGCCCAGCCGCTCCGCGGCACGTGGGATCTTCCCAGACCTGGGCACGAACCCGTGTCCCCTGCATCGGCAGGCGGACTCTCGACCACTACGCCACCAGGGAAGCCCCTGAGTAAGATCTATTTTGAAAAAAGTCAATGTCAAATGTTTTACTTTACTGTTACTCAAGCTACCAGTGTACAAAGAAAGCAAATTTCTTTCTTATAATGAAGAAAATAAATAAGTAAAATTTACCAGATGGAGACTCTACAACATAAATAAAACAAAATTTAAATATAGTATCTTGCTCCTGGAAGAGTTGCAACTGAATTTATAAATTGCAATTTCCCTAGATTTCAAGAGAGCAGTAATAATATTCAGTAAATATTTTTAAAGCTGAACAATCTATTTTTTTCAGACTTTCTTGATTATTAGATTGGTCAGTAACAATATTGTCTTTCATTCTCTTACATGTGTCTAAGGGTCAACCTTCCTCCCTTAATAATTATTTCTCCTGAAATAGTTTTAACTTTTATTGACATTTATTTTAGAAAGAAGAAGCACCTAGTAAGTTAGCCAGGCTCAATATTATTTAACTCTAAAATGATTAATTTATATCTTTCTCCATGGAAAATTAAATGCCAAATACATCTAAAGAATTGAACATTTAATATTTTACTCTGCAATTATACTTTTAGTAAGAAATGTGCTGTAGGTAACGAAAGAAGTAGGTATAAGTTGAAACATTAGGAGCTCAGGGCTACTGATATTACCAGGATCTTACTAAATAAAAATATTTGTAGCCATGAAAATAGTGAAGTCACCAAGAGAATAAATAGATTACTTTCAGGAGAAAAAGTAATTGGGGCTCTTCTTTATACTTCCAGCCTGGTGATAGGTGCACAAATGGGCAATTATAGTAATCACAGCAGAGAAGAGCACAGGGGCCCAGTCACCTTAACCATAGGTTATTTCATTGAGTCATCAACATAAACTAGCACAAATTCTAACCAAAAATGAGTGGAGTCCAGAATGGATAATAGAGGACAGAAAGTACACATAGCAAATACAGCCTCAGAAACAAGTGTAACAGTGATGAGTGCAGCTTGTCCCACTAAATATACTACTGTAAATCCTTTTGGTTTAGAAATTTTGACTGACAATGACCTTGAAGAATCAGTGGGAGGACACAGGAATTTAATGTGAAGTACAGGTGTACTTGAGTGGACTACAGTAGGTGCTATTCGTGTCTGACTCAGTTCCCCAGCATTCAAGCTCACTGTTTCTTGGAAGATGATAGCATCTCACTACAAGCACTTGTAACTGTCTGCCTGAGAGCTTTCCCTAGTGCCATGAGGAGGAGGATTTGCTGCATGCAGAGCAGGCTAAAGTTCCAAGGATAAATGCTTTTAAATGCATTTGAAATCCTCTGCCAAGGACAAATAGGTGTTATGATTACAAGGGCCAACTTTGGACTTTTTGGACAACTTTGGAGCAACTCTGAGGGAGGTGTGTTCTACTTTACCATAGAGGTAACCTACTCATTAATGCACCACTTTTGGTCTATTTTCCTTCCCTGTTCTACTCTCCCATTCCCACACTGGTGCTTCTTGGGATCACCTTCCAAATGAAATGTGTCTCCTCAAATCTTAGACTCAAGGTCTACTTCTTGGGGAATTCAATTTAAGAATCCATGCAAACCTATTTTATTTTTATTCTATGTATTTATTTTAATAATACAATTAACATCCATAGACATACCACCTGGATCTTACTAGCTTGGTAAAATCTTGTAATAACCTCTAAAACAGCTAAAGAGACAACTTGGGAATGGCACCCTACTTGAAAAATAGAACAACTCCTTCCTTAACTTTTGCTTAACCACATCAGAGATAATCCAAAATTGGAATTATCACTTATCTGTTCTTTTAAAAAAATTATCTAATATGCATATGCTTATCTTTCTGTTCAACTTTTTAAAAACAGTATCACATTATATGGAATATCATGGAGTTACTTTTTCACTAAATATTATTCAATTCAGTTCTATTATTCTGTGTAGCTCTAATTATTGATTTTCACTATATAAATATATCACAATGAATTTATCTATTCTTCTTTTAGGTACTTTTCAGGATTTAGATTATTTTCTATTGTGAACACAGTCATCCCTTGGTATCTTCAAGGGATTGGCTTCAGGACCCCCAGTAAATACCAAAGTTTCCATATGTAAAATAGCATAGTATTTGCATATAACCTATGCACAACCTCCTGTATACTTTAAATCATCTCTAGATTACTTATAAAACCCAATACAATGTAACTGCTATGTAAATAATTGTACTTTTTGGAAATTTCTGCAATTTAAAAAAATTATTTTCTATCCAAGTTTGTTTGACTCTGCACATGTGGAATCCATGGATTTGAAGGGCTGACCATGTTGCTGTTTTGAAAATTCATGTTCATGTTTCCTAGCACACAAGTACAAAATTTTTATTGAAGATATGCTTAAGTTTAGAATGTCAGTTAATAGAGAATTTTATTATTCAAATTTATAAGTAAATATTTTGTTTTACAAAGTAATTATATTAATTTATATTTGCAAATATCAGTTTAGAAGAGATTCTGTTAATCCACATACTTGCTAACAATCATGTTTAACTTCTTAAATTTGGCAATAAACTATGTTAAAAAATGGTATTCTAACTCCTATCAATTTACATTTCCTTAATTTCTAATAAAGGATAGTATCTGTTCATTCATTTATGTGCCATGTGTGTTTTCTCATCTCTGAAATTGGAATATTATATATATTATGGACATATTTTATATTGTACTACCTTTTCCTTATAGATTAATAGGAATTATTATATATTATTGATACCAATTTTTTATTGATTTTTTCAATTATCTTTTTCCAGTTCATAACTTTATTTCACTTGTTATTATATTTTCATGAACTGATGCCATTAACTTTAATATAATCAATTCAAAAATTTTAGGTCTTATTGTAAAATTACCACAATGCCCCAATAACAAAAGGGTGTTACTAGGCATTTTATTAATTTTTAAAATTTAAATTTAGATAATTTAATCCTTAATCCATCTATATTTGAATTTTATATATGATGTGAGGTAGGATTTTTTTTTCCATATCTATAAATTTTTTTTTTTTTTTTTTTTTTTTTTTTTTTTTTTTTTTTTTTTTTTTTTTTTTTTTTTTTTTTTTTTTTTTTTTTTTGTGGTACGTGGGCCTCTCACTGTTGTGGCCTCTCCCCTTGCGGAGCACAGGCTCCAGACGTGCAGGCTCAGCGGCCACGGCTCACGGGGCCAACCCCTCCGCGGCATGTGGGATCTTCCCGGACCGGGGCACGAACCCGTGTCCCCTGCATTGGCAGGCGGACTCTCAACCACTGCGCCACCAGGGAAGCCCTATAAATATTTTTAATCTTTCTTTTGAACAGTTTATCCTATCCTCACCAATCTACCATGTTACTTCTGTCACATACTTCAGTTCAGTATACATGAGGGTCTTTGTCTGGACAATCCTTGTCTATTGCTCTGGTTATATATTTCTATATATAAATACTGCTGTAATTATTATTATTTTACAGTAAACTTGATATTTGGCAGAGAAGATCATTAACCTTCTTCTTCAAAAAGATTTTGACTATTTATGGCTAACCTCTTTCATATAGGATTGAGAATTAGCTTGCAGATTACCACATCTAAGTAAATCACGAATAAGAGAAGAGGGCTTCCCCGGTGGCGCAGTGGTTGAGAGTCCGCCTGCCGATGCAGCGGACACGGGTTCGTGCCCCGGTCCGGGAAGATCCCACACGCCGCGGAGCGGCTGGGCCCGTGAGCCATGGCCGCTGAGCCTGCGCGTCCGGAGCCTGTGCTCCGCAACGGGAGAGGCCACAACAGTGAGAGGCCCGCGGACCGCAAAAAAAAAAAAAAAAAAAAAAAAAAAAAAGAATAAGAGCAGAAAATACAATGGCATTTAAAATACTTAGAACTAAAAGAGTATGAAAACACAACATGTCAAATCCTCTGTGATGCAACAAAACAGTAATATTTATGTTACAAAAAGAGAAGCTAAAATACAGAATAGTCAATAAAATATTGAAGGAGAAGGACAGTTAGATGCCTGACACCACACAACTTCAAGACTCACTATAAAGCTCCAATAATCAAGAGAGTATAGTATTGGCTCCCAATGAAACATATGGGAGCCCAGAAACAGACTCACATAAATATAGTCAACTGACCTTTGACAAAGACACCCTTTCAACAAATGGTGCTGGAGCAACTGGACATCCACATGCAAAAAATGAATTTAGACACAGACCATACACACCTCAAGAAAATTAACTCAAATGGATAAAACACTCAAAAGAGTAAAACTATAAAACCCTTAGAAGGTAACACAGGAGAAAACACAGATGACCTTGGACATAGTAATGCCTTTTTAGATTCAGCTTCAAAGAAATGGTCCATGAAAAAAATCATTGACAAGCTGAAATTTATTAAAATTAAAAACTTCAGCTCTGTGAAAGACAATGTTAAGAGAATTAAAAGACAAGCCACGGACTGGGAGAAAATATTTGCAAAAACACATCTGATAAAGGACTGTTATTCAAAATATACAAAGAATTCTTAAAACTTCAGTTTTACAATAGCCAAGACATGGAAGCAACCTAAATGCCCATCGACAGATGAATGAATGGATAAAGAAGATGTGGTGTATATATATATATATATATATATATATATATATATAAAATATATATATTATATATACACTATATATATATAATATATAGATATATAGATATATAGATACACACACAATGGAATATTACTCAGCAATAAAGAAGAATGGAATAATACCATTTGCAGCAACATGGATGGAGCCAGAGATTATCATACTAAGTAAGCCAGACAAAGGCAAATATCATTTGAAATCACTTATATGTGAAATGTAAAACAAAACCAAACAAATGAATTTATACACAAAACAGAAATAGACCCACAGACATAGAAAACAAACTTATGGTTACCAAAGGGGAAGGGAGGGAGGGATAAATTAGGAGCTTGGGATTAACATATACACACTACTATATATAAAATACATGACCATCAAGGATCTACTGTATAGCACACAGAATTATACTCAATATTTTTTAATAACCTATAAGGGAAAAGAATCTGAAAAAGATTCATATATATATATATATATATATGTATATATATATATAAAATTGAATCACTTTGCTGTACACCTGAAACTCACACAACACTGTAAGTCAACTATACTTCAATTAAAACCAAAAAAACACTTCACGATAAAATAAATGAATTTAAAAATGGGTCAAAGATCTTAATCATAGAAGATACGCAGATGGCAAATAAGCATATAAGATGCTCCACATAATATGTCCTCAGTAAATGTAAATTAAAACAACAATGAGATACCACTACATACCTATTAAAATGGCCAAATCTGGAGCACTGACATCACCAAATGCTGGCAAGGATATGAAACAAGAGGCACTCTCATACATTACTGCTGGGAATGCAAAATGGTACAGCAATTTTGGAAGACAGTTTGACAGTTTCTTACAAAACTAAACATAATCTTACCATGCTTCTTGATATTTACCCAAAGGAACTGAAAACTTATATCTACAAAAAATCTGCACACAGATGTTTATAGCAGCTTTACTCATAACTGCGAAAACTTGAAAGCAACCAAGATGTCCTTCAATAGGTGACTGAATAAACGGTGGTACATCCAGACAACAGAATATTATTCCACACTAAAAATAAATGATCTATCAAGAAAAGATATGGTGAACCTTAAATGCATATTTCTAAGAGAAAGAAGTCAATCTGAAAAAAATTAAATACTATATGATTCCAATTATATGACATTCTGGAAATGGTGAAATTATGGAGGTAATAAAAAGATCAGTGGTTTCCAGGGGCGTATGGGGGAAATGATGAATAGGAAGAGCACAGAGGATGTTTAGAACAGTGAAAATATTCTGTACATACTATAATGATGGATACATGTCATTACACATTTGTCCAAACCCATGGAATGTACAACTCCAAGAATGAACCTTAGTAAACTATAAACTTGAGTGATTATCATGTGTTAATGAGGGTTCATTCTTGATAAAAAAAAAAAATGCACCATTCTGATGAGTGATTTTGATAATGATGGAAGCTATGCATGTATAGGGGCAGAGAATATATGGGCAATCTCTATACCTTCATCTCAGTTTTGTTGTAAACCTAAAACTGCTCTAAAAATAAAGTCTTAAAAAATACACTGGTATAAACCGAAAAGGGAAAGAGAGAGAGAGAAGCTGAAATATTAAAATCAGTGGCCAATATAAGAAGTCAGGTGAAGAATAAACAGAGAGTAGAAAGATAGGACAATAAAAATTAAACTGCAAATCAATAAAACAAAGATAAATACAATCAACAAAGTCAAAAGTTTGTTTTTTGAAGTACTAATAAACCAATCCACTTGAAAGATTGACCAAGAATAAAAAAAGAATAAAAAGTATTATGATTAAAAACAGAAAAAATCAGAGGTAAAAAACACAAGGGAAATTAATAAAACCTTTTCACAAGAAACCTTACGAATCTTTTATTTAGCTTTTTTGAATGATTTACTAGAACCTATTAAAAAAAAGAGATTTAAAGGCCCAAATATCAATGAATAGGAATGAATGATCAACTTAACAAATGTTTTTATCGGCATATGTGGAGATAATCCTAAGCCCTTTTTCTCATATCTATCACCATAAGAAACAATAGCTTTTCTAAAATTGAACCACGTTTGCATTCCTGAAATACACCCAAGCAGGGGATGTACTGGATTTTTTAATGCTTTAATTATTTTGCAGATATTTTATATAAGATTTTCCATCAACATTAATAAGATATGTTTGCCTGTAGTGGTTTGTTTTGGTTTTAATTCTTTTCTTGTTTTGGTAACAGACTAATGGTATATTCACTACATACAAACGATTTATATGTTGTCATTTTTCTATGCCTCAGAATACTTTAGTCTTCTGAATATACAGATTTGGGAGAATTGTCCCAAGAAGCCATCTGGGCCTTGTTTACCATTTTTTGTTAATGGTATGTAAACCTTTTCCAGAAGTTCACTGAAAATCTCTTTTCATGTGTTCTATATTCCTCACAAACCAAAAACAATAAAAAGGAATAAGGTCACTCTGACCTATTAAACCTTTACAGGAGCCTTCACAAAAGTACACGCACTATCACAGGAGGGTTACAAAATGTCAAGGTTTTCTTACCAAGGCAGAGTAAAGGACAGATGTTGACTAGTCAACCAGCTGTATCTACCACAGGATAACTGTGAAATTTTTTTCTCCTTTTAAACTTAATTTCTTTTATTTCAGTCAACTTCTATAGAAATTACACTCACAGCCTATTTGATATACTAACAAGCTTTCTGTAGTGTTTTTAATGTCACATCAAACTAAGATTTGGAAAATTACATAAGTATGACTAAACTCAGAGGATAAGCTAGTCTGAAAGCTCAGTTAGGGAGAGACAAGAAAATTAACTGGTGGAATATAATACGTACTATGAGAGAGTTGCATTATTAGCAAATGCTGTTAGTGAGGTAGGTATAAAAAAAATGATGACAATAGAAAGTAGAGTGAAGAGAACAGATCAAGTAAAGAACATGCAGATGATGAGAGAGATTGGGCATATTTGTAGGGCATGCTTTTCAGGTTTAAGTAAAATGTTTTGTCTTTTGATTTTCTTTCTTTTTCAAAAACTGGGACTGGGACAGATCTACTATACCTCATCAGAACTTCATGGGGCCAGATGGGCTCTAAATTTCAAAATTTTTCAGATTTTTTTAAAGTTTCATACATGTTATATAGTATAACACTTTCAGTTGAGTCCAGGAGCACCTCTCAGTGAAACACATTCATATTACTTCAGCAAAATATAAGCATATCCACATGTGTTGGGCTTTACAAAGACTATAAATGGATTTATTTCACTTCTGGTTTGGTTTTATCATCACCTGAGTTCAAGTTGGCTAAGCTAAGGTTTAGCTGCTCAGATAGTTTAGGAACAAAACCCACTTTTTAGAATGTTTGGATTTTGGTATAATGAATATAAGACTGTGGTTGCACTGTTATTATAAATGCTACAAGTAATAATATACTTCTAATATAAGCTAATATAAAATTAAGTGCTTGCTGTAAGTCAGATAATTTGTCTATAAGTAGTTGTAGCAAAACTTTACCATAGTCATCCAAATGTGGTTCCTCTGTGTTCATAAAGATATTTTAAAATATGTTTTCCAACCATATAAAAATACAGTGATAATGAAAATTCCTTTGGTAGAGAAAGAATTAAGTGGATTGCTCTTTTATTTCCTTTTATTAAAACTTAATAACAAAAACTTCTAACTTACATTTGAGCTATAAAAAATTGAGAATTCAGTCAGTTAACACTTGGAAATAAAAGCAAGGAGTGTGACAGGCAACATTTCTAGCTTTCATTCTCCATCAGTTGAGGGAAGAGAAGATAGCACTTAAAAACAGAATGGCTTGCTGAGAAATGCGCATTTCATTGTTTCATGGAATTTAAGATTCAGTATCTTATTAATTTTGTCTGATTTTTAAATCTTATATGGACCATGAATAGATTATTAAATGAAATTATTTTGAATGGATTAGAAATGTGTACATCATGTACTCCTTTGAAAGTCTCACACAGCTTAGACAAGGAGATGTTTTTGTTCAGGGACTTTACATTGCGAGCATTCATTTTACAACTACAAACTTGCTTTCGAGTTTTTCAGTACCTTTAATAAATATGAAGTATTTTTAAAGTGATTTTTAAAAACCCCACTATGATAGTCAATTTTTAAATTTTTTTAAAACCTAAAAAAAATTATATATAATTTTTCAAGGTTACATTCCATTTACAATTATTACAAAATATTGGCTATAATCCCCATGTTGTATAATATATCCTTGAGCCTATCTTATACCCAACAATTTGTACCTCCCATACCCTCACCCCATATCATCCCTCCCCACAACAAGCTATAAAATCTGAGCTTGATTTTCTTGTGCAAATATAGGTTTCAGCTACACAACTTTGGGAAATGGACACAATAAATTACCCAGTCCAGAGACTTGCTGATAATTGTAATTTCTTCAAATTAATCTAATTGTCCCAAAACTTAAAAGGATTCAAACTGTACATAATATACTTATAATAAAACATATAGAAAATGTAATAGGTAGAAGACAATAGGAATATATATTTTAATTTTACTGCTAAGTCAAAGACTCTGAAATAAGATTTCAGGTATTAACCTAATAATTCATTCCCCTACCGGGGCTAGCATGTTTTTCTTAAGTTTAATACCACTGCTATTAAGAGGGTTTTTCTCATGGTCAAATAAGTATATGAATTTTCTTGAATAGATAGATAAATAGATAGGATTACCATAGCTACATTCTAAGCATCAACTGATCTCTATGTCCTATGTTCTTCAAATTAATATGTATTTATGCATTTATATAGGTGCAAGTATGTAATTATATTAATGCTGTAAACTCACCATTAAAGTCACTCTTAAAGCCTGGCATGTGTATTGTTAACGCTTCTTTATTATTCAGCACATGCATAATTCTATAAATAAAAAAAAAGAAAGAAGAAATAAGGAAAAATGGGTGAAATAATTGAATGGCACATGCTATGATGTGATAATTTAAAAACAGTGATTACCTCAGTTATTGAATTTTACTTAAAGTGCTTAACCACAGTATCAACTGGTAAAATAGGATTTGAAACATGGCTTAGGACTTACAGAGAATTTGGACTTTCTTCTACTTCTTCCTACATTGAACTAAGGCAACCCAGTCACAAACAGAAATGTCCTATGCCTGTGCTACACAGAATGGCTGATGCTACTACTGTGTCTTAATCTAGAAAGGGAGGAGCAAATATGATGTGAAGAAAATAAAATACTTTTTCTTAATTATTCACAGAGAGGTAGGAAGTTCCTATTTTGGAGACCAGGACAAGAAATTGGAAATAACCCACTGTACCATTGTTGGTTCAAAACCTTGAAAGCTTCCCAGGTGAAATTTGAAACTAGCACCCATACATGGAGGGCAAGAATAAACTGAAGAAAGGTGGGTCACTCCAGATTGGTAGATGCCAGGTTTAATAAGCAAGGGAACTTGCAAACAAGGCTTGTCTTTTATGGCCACAAACTGAGTAGATCTCCACATCTGCCCACCAGAACCTTCAAAGTTTATAAAAGGGCCTTAACTGGGTTTAGTCACATATACATTCCAGGTTGTCTCGGCAACACATTATTTTCTCAAGGCTAAATCCATGAAAATGGTTCCCACAGTGGGAAAGGTGGGCAGAGCATACATTCCGAGGAGAAGGGAAATGGGTAAGGATCCTCTGATTGTCAGGGTCTAGCTCTTGGTTCAACCAGCGGTCATGTCCTCTGGATCACCACCTCCAATAACCAAGTCACAGTATTAGAGTAACAGGATTAGAATGTCTATGTTATCTCAATGGTCTCTGTCTAGTTTCAACAGGAGATCATCAACATAATTTTAAGAAGTTCTGAACAAGGCTAAAGGCTTGTTCCCTAAAGGAATGCACTCTGTTAACGACCGCTTTAACACTAGTGAAAGTTCACAGGGGAAAGGCATCACAAGAGAGTAGATAGGTCCAGGATCTAGAATAAGAGTGTCTGGTTTTATAGCTAAGTTCTACCATTTAGTAACTGTGATCATGAACTAGGTATTTTACAACTCCAGGTTTCAGTTTACTTATCTTTATAACTAGAATACTAATAGTATACTTTTCAAGGATTAAATTAATTAATCAATACAAAAGCACTTAGATGAGTTCATGATACATAGTAATGCTAGCTGTTGGAGGTTCTGTTAGTGTTACTATTTTCTCATGGATTCAACACGTATTTGCTACTTTATACTACAGCATGGAAATCTGTATGTATGTAAATATTGTATATAACTGTGCATGTATATGGACATGTGTATAGATATTATATATATACCATCTATAAAATATGCATATAGATGTTATATATACTACATTTTAAGATATAGTATCTTTTCTTCTGTAACAGGGAGAGAAGCAAAGTCATAAAAGAAAAATATTGGCATTGATGGCAGAGAAATTTGGGACCAAAAAATATTACTTAACTATCATAAATCATGCTCACATTCCTTTTCTATAAAATATGATCCAGTTGCAAATTCACAGCTTAATTATGAAGATTACATGAGATAGCAAATCTAAAATGATTTTCTAAAGGCATAAAATAAAGTGTGTGTGTTTATTAATTGACTACAGAAGTCTATGGAGGATTTCTCCAACCTTAAAATTTCCAAACAATACAGATAGATTAGATAGATAGATAGATAGGTAGAAATAGATGTTTCCTATCATTTACAAATGTTTGTAAAGATTATATTTTACTCCAGTGTTACACTGAAAGTTTTACTAACTCAATTTAATATAACCAATCATAATATTTTCCAATAACTAAAACAACACACTTTGTGGTGTTGCTTAATTTTTCATAAACAGTGCCTTCTTAGAAATTCTTCAAGAGCGATTTTGTTTTTTGTATTAAATGCTACATATTACATATAAACATGCAGGATTCATGAAAGAGGTAACAAGAGATTGTTCTAACAAGCACAATATTAACTTTTTATATCTTGACCATTATTTCCAATGCTATGTGTGGTTTCTACTTATTTGACTGCTTTAGAAATAATTCTATTTGGTCTAATATAAAAACAACATATCATTTAATGTTTTTAGTGGCACCTCTTGAAGAAATGGTTGATGTCAATAACAATTTAGTTCAGAAACATGGTTATTAAATAATTTCATATAATGTGTACTTAATTGTGTTTACAATCTTCTGTGATCTTTGAACACTTTGAGACCCCAGAAGACTAAAGAAATAAGCTGGGACAAATTTCTGAAAATAAAAAAATGAATACATCAAAGAAAAATTTAAATTTAAGGGACACTTTAGTGAGTTTCATTGGACTTTGAACGTATTTTTCCACAAACTTTAAAACTTTCTTAAATTAATATTTTATGTGTTATAGAGTAATTTTATACTAAATTTTATGTTAAACATGCAATTAAATTGAATTTAATGGCTTAAAAAAGAAAATTCCAAACGATTTTTATGAAGATTTAGCACTTTTAAAATTCACCAATAAGTTTTTTGCTAACTGTGCCGTTTCTGAGAATTTTAGGAGTTCTTGACATTAGATCTCTATTACTTTCTACATCTCACACAAATATATTCTTATTAATATAAAAATAACATATCTCATGCCTCTATTACTTGCTGTACTTTATGCCCTAGGCACTATGTTTCCTCTTGTTTTTGGCTTAGTACATTTTAAATACATTCCAAAGAAAATGAAGATTTAAGTGGGAGATTATGTAAAAGGAGAGAAAGAAAGGCAGTGGGCTAGAAAAGTTTGTATTATTTGTACTATTCTTTGTAGTAATATGTTTAATCTTTTTTAATCCACTTGAAATGATGCAAACTATGACATGACAGCAAAGAACAAGCACTCCTTTCTAAAATATGAACCACCAAATCAGTTTGCCCTAGAACGTGTTTGGTGGAAATTCCTGTTTGTGGGTACTAAGGAAAATTTTCACTGTGATTAGTTTACTCATGTGCTGAGTACTATAATGAAAATGTTGCAACTGTTGCTGTGGCTTTTGCCGCTACTTCCTGGACACTGTTAACAATGGTTTTCTGGTATCATTCATTATTACAGAACTTTTAACAGCACATGTTTTCCTTCCCAAGAAAGCATATTTTTGATGTTGCAGGTATACAAACATACAGCTGTTTCTAAGTTTGATGGTATAGAAGGAATCTTGACTCTGCCACTTTATGTAACCTTGGGTAAATTATGTAATGCCTCTAAGTTTTACTGTCTTTATTTATAAAATGAGATATCAAAAACTCAAAGTTTTTGAAATTATTGAAAAAGAAAATGCTTTCTAAACTCTTAGTATAGATCTTGTCACATAGGATGTACTCTCTCTATTCCACCTGAAGTATATTATTGATCAGATTCTAGTCTACAATATTTTAGCTCCACTGAAGAATGACAGCCACAATCACGAATTGTACTATGGGTTATAAAAAGATAATATATAAACTCCTCACTCAAAAATTGTTCCTCAGCAATAGCTATCTTTGGTGCAAGTACTTAAATAACACTTTTCCATGTCAGTTGTAACCCTCATCAAGGTTCTGTGTCAAGTACTGAAAACTGCAATGATAAAAGCGTAATTCCTATTACTCTGTGAAAAGCTGTTGTCATCACTTATATTTTAAAATTGTTTTTAACCCTGAATAATCTGAGTTGTACACACCCCCCCAAATATATGGTTCAATATGAAAATTTTTGTTTACCCTCCTCAAATTCACATTTTTAGCTTTGGCTTTATAAAATCTAGACATAGGAAAGCACTGTCAATAGTAGGTTATAAAATTATTTTACTTAGATCAAACAGGACCATAAGGCACTAGACAAATTATGTTTGGGAATAAAGCAATTCAGACTGACTATACTTTAGTGCTCTGAAAGCTCAACACTTTTTCTTGGGACTAATGTAAGATTTCTTTTTCATTATTTGATTTTGATTCGGCTTGTATGTTCCCAGTTCTCTCAAGTGCTGGTCTTAAAAGCTGAGGTGCCCGATGCAGGATAGAAGCTCTAGGTTTTGATTTTACTAGGCTCAGGGTGGGGTTTATGGAAAAACTGTGTCTCAGCCATTCCTATCCGCTTCATTGTCATTTGCCCTGTGAAGGGGTCACGCTGCCAGTTTTTAGGCTTTAGTCAGAGGAAATTGTTCCACATACTGTATAGCTGTAGATCCAGAGTGTCTGGGGGAAAAGGTGAGTTTAGGATCTTTCTGTCACCATCTTGAGCCAGAATCCTGTATGTTCCCAGTTCTAATACAAATTCCTAGATGGTCTAGGATCAGCTGATTATACTGATAGTATCTGCTGTTGAAAGTGCTGACAACTTTCAAGTCTTCTTCCCTCCTTTTAAACTCACTCTGAAGACTAGAAGCCTAGTTATTTCACCAGTAGGAGAAAGATCTTCTTTTTGTAGGTTTGGAGCTGATTATATACAAGTATTTCAGAATTTTACATAGACTTTTTTTACATAGACTGTTACATAGACTGTTCAGAATTTTACATAGACTGTTACAAATGAGGTCCAGGTTGTAAAGACAGTTATCAGATAACATATGGCAAATTCAGTTCTTCTTTCTTGTACTTGAAATTTATTCTTGCTATGATATCACTGTTACTCAAAAGCCTCTGCTTCTAAACACTCACTATGCCCACTTCTTAGTCAACATGTCTCCATGATGTCTTTTCTCTGTTCATCAATATTAGTAACAGCTCTTACAAAATGGGGGGAAAAAGCTTATCATTTTTTAGACATATATACTTAAAAACTTACATTTATTTCATTAATGTTGATGAAACTTTAGGTCATAAATTACTAATGGGTTAAAATTTTTCATTTAACATAAATTTTACACCAGCCCCTACATCTTACTAAACTACTAGAAACAATATTTTCAATGGATATCTGCATTCTAGCTTATTTTCAAAATATTTCATCCTGTAGAAAACTTTCAAAGGGAAGTTCATTTTTCTTGTTAATAATTTGTTATACGGCTATCTGGACTTTTGGTGGTTAGTCAGTTTTCTGAAAACACTTTATTGAGAAGGTACTAGCACCATAAAATTTAAATTTATTATTCATTGCTTGAGAGCTTTCACCTACTTAGAAATGAGCCCACAAGACCACTCCTCATAAGAAGGATAATGAATAAGTAGAAACGTTTTATTCTATAATTTTTAGCATATTACTTTTAAGATTGCTTCTATAGAGATTTCACGATTCCAGGATATAATATTCAAAGTGAATGAAACATAGATGAATATCCATAACCTAGGCTTAAGTTTTCAATCAGTATATCAAGTTTATTTTTAAAAAATGTTCTGTAGTGAATATGCATACTGTTACACTGATACGTATCCACTAGAACTATGAGGTAAGTAGCATACTACTTATGGCTGTAAGTGAGAAATTTGATTCAGAATCAAGTTTGCACTCAAAAAAAGATCTTATGGTTACAGGTACATGTAAGCATCCAGGGCAAGAGTTCTATTCAAATGGTAAGAGAATGCTTAGGGTAGACAAAAGGAAGATGGCAATCAATACAGATGCTTTTATAAGTAATATACAACATTAAATTATTGATAGATTTTCATTATTCCTCTTT
>RJWK010037546.1:0-21223 GCA_004363435.1 Platanista minor | reverse complement strand
CCTCCTACCTGTTCTCAGGCACTCATTAGCTGCTGAGGTGGTATTAACTGTTTTTCATTTTGCTGAGTCTTTGCTGAGACTCAAAAAGGGAAATGAGCCATTACCAGACAGCAGCCCTTTTTGAAACAGAAACTGAATTGACTGCATTTTCTAATAACAGTTTGTGAGCTAAGAATGCAGAAGTCTGGCCTTGCTTTGTCAAAGTTGTCTTTCAGAAGTAGTTGTCTCTGGCTCGCCTTCTGCTCACACAGTTCTGTGAGAAGGGATGGGAAGGGTCATATGCCAAAATGTGCCAGCCTGTTAGTGCCACACCAGCTGGTATTTAATGGCTGATCCATAGCCTATTGTGAGGAGGATGTCAGGAAATTCCCCTTTCCTTGCTTTTTGCTGCTCCAGACCTTTGGGCTCTGCCCTGATGGGTAAGGACTAATCAGCTCAATTCTTGAAATAGCCAGTGTGCAGAGCTCGCAATCAGGGAACTTTGGGCAAGTCACTAACCTCCCTGAGCCTTAGTGTGCTTACCTGCAAAATGGGGATATTAATCTTGCATATCTCAAAATCCTGATCAGGGCAGAGTGCCCTGTAAACTGCAAAGGGTATACAAGATATTAGCCCTTGTTGTTATTATTAAACTACCTGTAGGTCCATTTGTAACTCCATTCCATGGGGCAAGGAATCTGCAGATATAAGGGGACATGACAGCCTGGAGGTCACACCTCTTCCCCTTTCTGGACCATCCTCTGGGTACCCAGGATCCCTTGCCTAAGTGGGCTCAGACTGCAACCAGGACCCAGGCAGGCTCTTTCTCCCTGCCAAGGGCAGACTGCTCGAGGAACTTCTAGATTCAAGGGATGGCTGTGTGCAAGCGGTGCTGAGTTGGGACATATGGGTTGGGGTAGCCACATTGTGCACAGGAGACTTCTCCAGGTGTGGGACAGAGCCATCGCATTCCAGAGTCAGAGAATTCCAGATTCAAACTGGGTTGTTATAACGGTGTATGTGTCAAGGTAGGAGGGAGAATATATTGTACTTAAGTTTGCTACCTGATTTATAACTAACGTATTGAGACACATGGTATGTAGGCCTCCATTTGTAGTCTTGCCCCGGGCCCACAGCTGTTCCTTTTTATTACTAGAAGTTTGAATTCCACTTCCTTTGAGCCAGGCCAACCTCTTACTTTCCTCATTTAGTCTATCCTCCTATTTCCTCTTCTCTGTCTTTCTAAATATTCAAAGCCGTGCCTTATTAGAAATGTAGCCAGGGCTAGTAGAAATTCGTCGAGATTCCAGGAGCTCCCTTTCTTCTCTTCCTTAAACCATTTCTCACCCCTTAGAGACACACAGGACAGACCGTGGGCAGGAACATGAGTCCCCTCGTCGATGGCTGGCTTCCTTTTTGTCTCCTCAGCAGTATCCAGACAGTGGGTGTTTGTACCACTTCAGGGTATGAAGATAGAGCTCCATGCTGTTGCCACTATGGTAACCCCTAAACCATGGAGACTAGATGATTCTAAAAAAAGCCATGGGCTCCATCCTGGTGGGTGGGGGAGGCCCAAGAAGTCTAGAATTTTGTACAAGGAGCAACTATAGGAAGAGGGGTCCTGCCTGGTCCTCCTCCATCTCCATCCTGGAAGGGTGCAGGTCCTCAGGTGACAGAAGGGGCAAAAGTTGGTTGGTGAGAGGTAGCAGCCAACAACTGCACGCCATGAGTTGAAGCCCCATCAGGTTCCCCTACCTCTTCCCTGGCTTGCTGTTGCTGGTGTCATTATCCACATTTTGCTCCATATAAAACCCTTTCCCAATGTCCCCTTTCCTATTCAGACACCCTTTGGCAATGCAGAGACCCTGATGCGGAAGTAGGGTTGCTTGCCTCTGTGAGTTGTCTTCCCGGCCCAGAAAGTAAGACAGGAAGAGTTGCTCTTTCCCCCTTGCCTTCTGCGGTCCTGGGAAGATGCACAGTAGTCAGACAGCCTTTGGTACACATCAACTTCTGCTGAACGGCTGTTTATCTTGCCTGTGCCTGAGACGGCTATATGTAGAGGAGGAAGGGCAAAGGGGAGAAAAGGCTTGCAGTGGACCCCCTAGGGGCTATCTCCTGCTCCCCACCTGCCCTCCAGACCCTGAGAGAATCAGCCCAAATGCTGGCTATTAGACAACTCCAAGGACTCCACTGTTTTTCCAAGTGTTGAGAGTGAACTACTGGTACTATGCTGGGTGAATTTAGGTGCCATCTGGCAGAGCATTAAACAACACAGAATCTCAGCATGGGGAAGTTCTTCCCTTTTCAGTTCTTTCAATCCTAATTACCCATAGGAGGAACTTTCAGCTTAATTTGTGAGTATCTTCAACACCTCGCTAAAACTTGTCCTACTTCCTTTTTAACAAAATGAGATCAGGCCTCAGTTCAAGGTCATGCCTGCTAGAATTGAGAACAATGGTTTGTTTTTATTTGTATTTCTATTTAGAGCTTCGTACCTTCTATTTATGACAGGTGACTATTGGTTTTCCAGTGAAGTAACGATATACAGTTTGCTTTTTAAAGTAAATTTAAGTAAAGCAGCTGAGTTAACGAATATCAAATTTAAAAGACACAGGTAGTATTTGGATATGGCAAATATCATTCAATTTTATTATTTTAAAGGCAGGGAAACTGAGACCCAGGCAGGAGTCCCCAGAACCCAGGGTGGGTAAGTGTCTCTAACATTTAAGAAGGACACAGACATCTATCTTCCCTGAAAACCATAGACTGTGTTCTGCTTGAAGGTCACAGGCTAGGTAAGGCCCCCTTCTAAGTTCAGGCTCGCATTAACTCCTTTCATGGCTGGTGTTTTCACTACTTCCATTTTAGCCAATAAAAGTGAGAACTTCTGAAGTTACTGATTGTCCCTTTTAAACTCAGGGCACAAACCTGGCCATTTTCAGAGACAAAGGGCTTCATCCCTCTAGCTAGCAGTGACTGGTAGGGAGGAGAGGAATGAGATCAAAATAGAAGTGGAGAGAAGTGTTAAGTAGAAAGTTAAAAGACACAGCAGCTTCAGCATTTTTAAGGACCTGAAACTCGGGAGTGGGGCAGCTACATCTCCCAGACTGTCCCTGTCCTAAGTGGACAAAGCAATATGTCTCCGACAAAGCTCTGGCCAAAGTCACCCTTTCACGCTGATGTGACTGTTATTACTTGTTACCATGACTGTGATGATTTGACCACTAACCTTGCTTGAGCACTTAGTAGGTGTCTGGCACTTGGCTAAGATGTGACATTCTCTCATCCATCCTCACAAGAAGCCTTTAAGTTAAAACCCTGGCCTCTGGAGCTGCACTCTGGGTTGGAAAACTGGCCTCTTGGAGCTGTGTGACTTAAGGCAAATTAAATCCCTCTCTGAGCCTCAATTTCCTCATCTCTCTAAAATAGGCAGAGTAATATACCTATCTCTCAGGATCAGAATGGTTCTATAATAGTACGCTTATCAAGGGTAGAAAGTAAGCAGTCAATAACAATGTCACATTATTAATCACTATTGATACTAGCACCAGGAAGACAAAGCTTCTGATAGTCATTCTACCCAAGGTCACAGAGCTGAACCAGGTTGGCTAAATTGGTGGGATAAGTCCAGGAGTGTTTGGGCCTCTGGGCTTCGGGGCCGAGAGCTGGGGTGGCATGGCAGGGGCTACTGGACAGGGGCCCAAGCCGCCCGGTGGGTGCTCCAAGTGGCCTCCAGGACCCAGACCCATTATCTGGGGCTCGGACTGGCCGGAGACTCACACTGCTGTGACCTGCCAGGCGGGATGCGGTGGATCCTCAGCCCCGCGAGGCCGTTCCGCCTAGCGACAAGTAGCGATGACCGGCCAGCCGCGGCCAGCCGCTCTCACCTCGGCTGGGAACCGATCCCACGCGAGCCCTTGAAGCACAGGCCCAAGCGCGGCTTCCAGGAGCCGCGGGGCATGCCGGGAGTCGGGCCGCGCAGCCAATCCCCGCGCGGGGGCAGGCAGCAGTTGCCCGGCAACGGTGGGGGCGCCCAGGCGAGGGGGCGAGGCCTGTAAGGCTGAACGAGCAAGTGTGGAAACCGGAGAGGTTAGGTGACCTGCAGATCCAGGAGGAGTCTGCTTTTCCAGTCCCCAGTTCCTTCCCTCCTACCTGGACTTGAAGGAAAGAGATTATCAAGACAAATGATAAGAAGCAAGAATAAACCATGGGAACTAATAATAATAAAAAGATATTCAGGGCTTCCCTGGTGGCGCAGTGGTTGAGAGTCCGCCTGCCGAAGCACGGGACACGGGTTCGCGCCCCGGTCCGGGAAGATCCCACATGCTGCGGAGTGGCTGGCCCGTGAGCCATGGCCACTGAGCCTGTGCTTCCGGAGCCTGTGCTCCGCGACGGGAGAGGCCACAACAGTGAGAGGCCCGCGTACCGCAAAAACAAACAAGGAAAGATATTCATATTGATTGATCACGTACTGTGGGCCTGGCTCTTTACAGGGATTATTTCATTTGATCTTGCAGGGAAAGTACGATTACTGGCCTCATTTTGTAAATGATTAACCCGAGGTTTAGACAGATTAGGCACCTTGCCCAAAGTAACTCAGCTAGAGAGTAGCAAAGCTGGAATTTGAACCGGGTGGTCCTGAACCCAGGTGGTCTGTGTTCTTACTGAGTCCAGCAGTGAACACCCATTTCAATTCAGCAACAGAAGCTGCTATAGGCCTACCTGCAGGGGCCAATCCAGGCTTTATGGGTCCTGAAGCTTAGACAACTGGGGGGCCCTCTTTAAGAAAAAGAATAACAAATTGCAAATATAAAATCAGGTAGAAAAGAAACTTGTTTAGAATGTAAGCAAATCACAACAAAACACTGGCTGATTTTACAAAAACACCTGACCATGTGAGCGTGTTGCTAGGGCCCTACACAAAGGCATCCTTGGCCCTTAGCTCCCACCGAAGTCCTTCAATCAGACGTCAAACTACCTTGCAGTCTTCTCTGCCCTTTGCCTGACTACCCTGCATCCCAGCCACAGGTCCTCCCTTGGCTGGGCCCTGGCAATGGGGTTTAGTAGGGCTTTTCTGGCTGTGGCAGCAAGCTTGGCCTGCCCAGTGAGCAAGCTGAAGTGCTAGAGAGTTAACGCCCTTGGTTGGAAGCAGCCCTCAAACACTGATGGACCCAGAACTGGTAACCATCGACAATCAAGTAGGATCACGCTGAGAAATCTTTTATACCAGTGGTTCTTAGGGTGTGGCCCTGCAGCACTTAACCTATTAGAAAGGCACACTCTCAGATCCCACCCTACACCTACTGAATCAGAAACTCTGGATGGTGGGGCCCAGCAGTTGATGTTTTAACAAGCCCTCCTAGAGAGCCTGATGCACGCTCAAGTTTGAGAACCACTGTTCTACCACACTGTTTCCCAGAGTTCACTGTGGCCTGGAGCTCCCGTGTCTACAATGGTAACCTGCTCAATAATACACCTTTTTTTTTTTGTCTCCTTCCTTTGCTTGTCTCATTTCCTCACTCTTCAACTGGGGCTTCCTAGGATCATCTCCAATAAATTACCTGCACTTGAACCCTTGTCTCGGGTCTGCTTCTAGAGGAACACCAGCACAGGTAAGAACAGGAGGAGGTGTCACTGCCCAGTGAGGAGGAGGATGGTGGCTGGCACCCACTGGATGGAGGCTGAATGTTCTGCTAAATGCTTTGCTTTCATTGTCTCGTTCCCCACCCCACGCCTCCACGAGGAAATTGGGGTCGGAGGATTTAAGTGGCTTTGAACCCAAGGATTTGAACCCAGTTCTGCTTGACTGCCAACGGTGAGCTCCTTACCCACAAGGGTAGAGGGCCAGCCCACATTATGTTCACCTGTCACTGCTGCTCTTCTCAGGGCAGTCAGGAATTCAATTTTGTCACGAGACCTGCTACAGTCTCCGACCTTTGGGCACAGCCAGAGTGCCCACCGTGGGACGCTGAGATGATGCGTGCACTGGCCTCACGGAGGGCACAGCTGGAGAGGCTCCCTCACTCCAGTGCTGAGGTCCCTTGGGTCCAAGGCTGATCCCTACGCCCTCCAGCCCGCCGCTGTGCCCAAGCATGTGCCCTTAACTCAGAGCTGGAGGCTTTTCTGTCACAGATACTGACATCTGGCCAGCTCTGCAGCTGAGGGTCCTACTTGTGGGGACGGTGGGGAAGGGTGTGTGCAGACCCTTGAACTCTGCATCCTCTGATGTTAGAGGCCCTAGGCCGCTTGGTTCTGCACATTTCCAGGAAACTACAGCTCTCACTCCCATGTCACCTGCCCTAGCCCTCTAGGCTTGTACCCTCAAGAGGAATGGCCTTGCCTTCTCTAGGCCCACAGCACCTGAGGTCCCACCTGTCTTTCTTGTTAACAATTTCTCTCCACTCCCTCTACCTGTGATGCAGGAACGATGGCTGTGTTAACGGGTGTGGGGTAGATGGGGGGATGCCGATGAGAGCACAGTCTTTGGCTCTGCTGCTGACTTTGAGCGAGTCTTTTTTTAACTCCCTTATTTAGCCTTGTGTTTCTCATCTGTAAAGTGGGGAGCCCACCTCTCCTCCCTCGAGGTTGTTCTAGTGATGCTCACAGGAGATAGCAATGTACACATATGACGCGAGAGCAGTGATGGGTACAGTCTGCACCTGGGGCCTCCTGTTCCCTCCATCACAACGAGGAGGGACCTGGGGGCTGGTCTTGGGTTCTCCAGGACCCTGGTCTGCCAGAAGGCTGCTGGTGATACCCCAAAGGTAGAGCTCTCTCCAGGACACTGCCAGCCCTCCCTTCAGGGTGGAAGAGACAGAAAGTCTTACTTGGGCAATCACTAGCTTGAGGATGTCTCAATGCCTCACCCTGCCAAAAACAGACACCCGGCTCTCCAGTTGAAATCAGGTCCCTCTATAATAATTTCTCACCACATATTTGTTTTTCCTTTGTGGCAGTTATCATGAATTATAATTATATATCTGCCTTTTTTTAGACTTTTAAAAAATTTTGTATTTATTTTATTTTATTTTTGGCTGCATTGGGTCTTCGTTGCTGCGTGCAGGCTTTCTCCAGTTGCGGCGAGCGAGAGATACTCTTGGTTGCGGTGTGCGGGCTTCTCATTGTCGTGGCTCCTCTTGTTGCAGAGCACAGGCTCTAGGTGCACAGGCTTCAGTAGTTGTGGCACACGGGCTCAGTAGTTGTGGCTTGCGGGCTCTAGAGCACAGGCTCAGTAGTTGTGGCGCACAGGCTTAGTTGCTCTGCGGCATGTGGGATCTTCCTGGACCAGGGTTCGAACCCGTGTCCCTTTTATTGGCAGGCGGATTCTTAACCACTGCGCCACCAGGGAAGCCCTAGACTTTTTTTAAAATGGAAAATTGTGAGCAATTACGAATGAAAACGGGATAGTACTTAGCCCTCATGAAACCATCACCTGGCTTCAACAATTGCCAACTCGGTGTCAGTCTTTTTTTACCTCTACCCGCACTCCCTCCCCCTCCCTGTATTAATTTGAGGCATCATATCATTTCATCTATAAATATTTTGGTAGGTATCTCTGAATGATTAGGGCTCTTTTATGAACTATAACCACAATGCCATTATTACACTTAAAAAGATGAGCAAAAATTTCTTGCTATGTGATTATCGTTAAATGTTTGTGTCCCTCCACCAGGCTGGGGGCTTCATGAGAGCTATCTCTCTTGTTCTTGGCTGTATCCATAGTGCCTGAGAGCTAGCAGACTCTTAGTATTTGTCGGATGGATGGATGGATGGATGAATGAACGGGAGAAAGGCGAAGGACGCTGGGGACCCAACTTGCTTTCTGTGGATGCTGCTCCATCCCTTCAACACTGCGGTGTGATCGCTGCCTTGGAGGCCCGCAGTCACATACTGTCTCTGACGTGAGCAGCAACGTGAAACTCTCTCAGTTTCTTTCCCTCTCAACCTGCCTTCGGCTTAATCGGGCAGCAAGTCACTAATCCTCTCCTCATGGCTGTAGCCCACCCCCCCTGTGCAGCTAATTCCACCTTCCGACTTAATCATCATCCTTAGTGCTTTCAATAAGGGGCTTTGCATCTTCAGAGCCCCACTCAGGCATTAGCTGATTACTGTAATCTGTCCGACTCCCAAGGCATCAGCCCGGATGGCACGGGAAGCACAGGGCTTCCTTTATTCTCTTGGAGTCTCAGTTTCCTCACCTGTAAAATTGGGTGAGTGGACCTAGCTGGCATTGGTGTGGGGAGTAAGGAAAATGAAGTAAATGAAGTGCCTGTCCCCTGACACATCAGAAGCACTCCGGAATGATGATCATTTCCCGGCATAATTCAAGGAATAACTCTCACTGGAGAGCCAAACAGATCTGGATTTGAATCCAGCTTTTGCCACTTAAAGGGAAATTTTTCTGAGCCTCAATTTTCCCATCCTTACAATGGGGGTGATGGTGCCAACCTTTCAGAGTTTGCTAAAAGTATGAAAAGCCATGATATGTGTGTGTGAGGCACTGGGCAGAGTGCTGGGCACCTAGTAAATGCTTAACAAGTGCTGGTGGTTACTTCTCTTCCCAGAAGGAGGTGGAGGCAGGGGGAGGAGAGGGAGGCTGCGGTGGCCCTGGGCAGGTATAGATCACATCTTTTCTCCTCTGTTCCCTAAGGTGTATAGCCAAAGGAGGATGCCTGTTGCACTCACCATTGTATCCCCAGCCCTTTGCCTAGCTGTGTGCTTAGTAATGAATAAGTGAATGAATTTGGTGAGGTGGGGATGTGAATAACACATCTGAACAGGACTGGATAGTTTCTAGAGGACTCAAGATCTTTATCACACAACCAGAGAAGGTAAGCAGGCCATGGATTATACCCACATGTTACAGATGAAGAAACTGAGGCTCAGGGAGATCAACACTGAGTCTGTAAGTGTTAACAGCTGGGGCTAATTCCACGCCAATTTGGCTCTGTCAGGAAGAGTGTGCCAAGCACTGGCCTCAGGAAGAGTTGGGCCTCTGTCTTAGGTGGAGTTACAGGTCTTTCCAAGATTTTCTAAAGCTGCAGGGATTCTGCCTGCTATGCCTTCTTCCTCCTATTGTGCCTGGTACAGCCTGTATCCTAGTGCACTTGTTTTTTTTTTTTAATTTTCTGGTTGTCTTCATTAGATAAGTTTTTCCCCTTACGCGGGCCTCTCACTGTTGTGGCCTCTCCCGTTGCGGAGCACAGGCTCCGGACGTGCAGGCTCAGCGGCCATGGCTCACGGGCCCAGCCGCTCCGCGGCATGTGGGATCCTCCCGGACCGGGGCACGAACCCGCGGCCCCTGCATCGGCAGGCGGACTCTCAACCACTGTGCCACCAGGGAAGCCCTCTTTTTCTTTTTTTAATTGAGACATAATTGACATCCAAGTGCACTTGTTTTTAATTACTGACAGTTTCAGCTTCAGGGCTGCCATGAAGCCCTGAAGGCTACACACTGTGCAACTCCAGGGGATGGATGCCATTCACCAGGACAGCAACGAATCACCAAGAGGTAAGTCCCATTGTGAAGCCGGAGGTGACCCTAGGAGGAGATGGGGGACCCTCCCGATGTACTGGCTGGACTTTGGTCAGGAGCTCAGCTCCAGGAACCAGGGCTTCTGGGAACTTCCTGGTCTGTGCTTGTAGGTAGGGTCAATGTTTGGAGTGTGGACGTCTAGGGGCTGATCTCCACCCTTCTTAGAGATAAGGGTAGGAAAGCCCTGAACCCCGAACCCTAGCTTTAAAACTTGAGGTAGTTTAGGAAAGGGAGAAAGACTCAACCCAGTACTGTATATCCTATATTACATATATAAGTAGTAACTTAATCTTGATAATAAAACTCTTTGAATAGGCATCATCCACCCATTTTACAGATGACTTAACTGGACACATGGAAGTTAATTAACTTGCCCAAAGGGTCACACAGCAAGGAAGTGCAGAGCTGGGATTCAAACTCCAGGCCCCGCTATGTTACTTCTGGTTGTAACCTGCATTTTACAAGGGAGGTAGCTGAGGCCCAGAGAGGGGCAGTGACTTACCCAGGGTCACACAGCCAGCTACTGACTGAGTAGATACTGAACCCAAGAATCTGGACTCTCAGTCCCAAAATGAGCCCATAAGGGTGCCGGGCCCTTCAATTAATATATATATATATATATATTTTATGAATTTATTTATTAATTTTTGGCTGTGTTGGGTCTTCGTTGTTGCACGTGGGGCGGACTTTCTCTAGTTGCGGGGAGCAGGGGCTACTCTTCGTGGCAGTGCGTGGGCTTCTCATTGCGGTGGCTTCTCTTGTTGCAGAGCATGGGCTCTAGGCACACAGGCTTCAGTAGTTGTGACTTGCGGGCTCTAGAGCGCCGGCTCAGTAGTTGTGGCGCACAGGCTTAGTTGCTCCACAGCAAGTGGGATCTTCCCAGACCAGGGCTCGAACCCGTGCCCCCTGCATTGGCAGGAGGATTCCTAACCACTGCACCACCAGGGAAGCCCTCAATTAATATTTTTGATAAAAACAAGTCTAGGGAGAGACCTAGGATGCCTGGGACAGGCATGCTGGGGGATGGGGCGTGTGTGGAGCAGATGGTGAAGGACAGGCACCAAGCTTCCGCACTTTTGGCTCCAGTCTCTGTAAAAAGAGAGCCTGTGTTCCCTCCATTTCAGGACTGCGAGCGGGGTCCCGTAGAGTGAGAGGTGCTGCACCGAACTCGGCCTCTAGGTGGCGCCCGTACCGCAGATCTGGATTCCCTTGGATAGCCGGGCCCTAGGGAACTGGTCTGTCCCTGGGGGCTGGTCTGTCCCCAGAGTTTTCACTACACCCTGGACAACAGCTCCCTTTACCCGCCTCCAAGCTACTTCTCTACTGGCTTTGGCAGCGAAGGATTGGCAGGGCCCAGACTGGGAGCTCATGCCTCAACTCAGTCCTCACTTACAAGCCCTCTGCAGGGCCCTGGGTGAGAACCTTCAGAGGGACTTGTGGATCATCCAGATGCTTCCCTTCTGCTGGACCTTGGGCAGTTTGCTCAACCTCCTTGAGCCTCACTTTCCTCATCTGTAGAGTGGAAGTGGGTTTTATTGCCAAGATACTGAGAGGATCAGATGGAACATTTTATAAAATGCCTAGCTCCTTGCAGGTGCTCAACAGATGGGAACTATTAAGGATTGTTCCATGGAAGGTGGCTCCCTGCTGTTACTTCTGCCTGGCTGCTATTTCTTCTTCGTCTTTCTCAGTTCGCAATGCCAGTCCATCATACCACACCTCACCTGTCACCATCAGCCTCTTAACCCGGCCCTTGTGGACCTGGTACCTCCTTGGAGACGATGTAGAATGGCAATTAAGCAGAAAGCTCTGAAATCTTGCTAGCTGGGTCAAGTTCCTTAGCTTCAGTGCTGCAGATTCTTGGTGCTCATCCACTACACATTCCAGCGTCCCAGTAGTTAGGTTGGAGCCATGTGACTAACTAGTTCCCGCTGGAGAAATGGGATCAGGAGTGATGTGCGTGTCACTCTAGGAAAGGCGGTTAAGAGCCTGTGGACCTCCTCCATCCCTGTCTTGCCCTGTCATGGTGGCCTGTGTTTGGCCACAGGGGTATGTGTTTGTGTTGCAATACCCCACAGGGATATTGTGTTAGAGTATAGCTCTAAGATGGAAGCGCCCTGAGTCCCCAAGTCACCCTCAGAGGAAAGCTATCCCACCAGCCTTACAAGGTATTTGAGCAGGAAGTAAATTTTTATTGCCACTGAGATTTCAGAATTTGTTTGTAGTATACCATGGCCCAGTTTAACTTCACTGATACAGCCTTCCTTTGCCTCAGTTTTCTCATCAGTGAAATGGAGACAATAATAGTGCCATTCTCATAGAGTCATTGTGAGGATTAAGTGAGATTGTGGGTATAACCCCCTTAAGATGTAAAACTTTAGTTTTTATTACTTCTTAGGAAGGTACAGTAAAGCACGAAATGACTTTAGATTCTCAGAGCAGGAGGAACCCTGGGAGGACCTTGAACTCACTCCTCATGGTTAGATGAGGAGACAGAGGCTCAGGGGGAGACATACCTTGTTCAAGGTCATTCAGGTAGAACACGGCAGAGTCAGGGCTGAATCCTGGGTCTTCTGATCTCTGTTTGGAACTCCTCCAGGTACACCTTGGTCACTGCTCTCTGGACGCTTATGATTACAGACAGACATAAGACAAAACAATCACTGAATGTTCCATACAGGAGTTGTCCAGAGAGTGAGGGTCCTGAGGATCAGAGGACTTCCTGGTGGTCCAGGAGGTGGGCAGGGAAGGCTTCTGGGAGATGGTGGGGCTTGGAAAATGGGCTTCAGCAGAGAGCAGGGAGGGCAGTGGGCAATGGCAGGAGAGAGGACAGGGTGAGCCTAGGCCAGGGGACGGGGAGGTCTGAAGAGCAGAGCAAGTGGCCCATAGAACAGATGAGCCAAGGCATGGTCTGTTTAACCAGTCTCCTGTTGAGGAGACATGTAACTCCCCGCAACGCTCCCCTTCCCCCCATTATAAAGGGTACCGCACTAAACATCCTTGTACCCACCTCTGTGTATTTTGCCAGCTGAGACAGAGGCTATGTCGGGAAGAGAGGTTGGAATGACGCCCAAAGGAATGCTGGGCCTGATTTCTTAGGGTGAGAGGCTTGGGGGCTTTGAATGCCACCCTGATGCTTCCCCTTAATTCTTCATGTCAGGCGACATGAAAATGGGAACAAGCTCTTTTCTGGGGTAGTTTGGCTGCAATAGGGCCCAGAGGTGGGAGGCGGGGCCAGCTGCCTCCCTCTTTACAGGACATTGGGTTTTCTGGTGTGTGACTAATGGGGCCAGGGTTGGGGCTCAGACCCTGGAGACGGCAGCTCTTGCTTATTGTCCCCCCAGTCCAGGCTGTGGACGTGCCCAGGGGTGTTGCCTTCTCTCTGCCCCACAGTCTGCAGCCAGGGGAGGGTTCTGTGGGTGGCACACAGGGCCCTACTTTGGAAGGGCCCAACCCCGTTTGAAGCTCTGTCACCACCCTTCTATGGAATGCACGCTGGCAGATTAACAGGAGAGAGGCAGCTCCTCTGTGTACCCATGTGGAAAGAGCTCCAGGATATATTTTTAAGAGCAAAAAATCAAGTTATAGAACAATATGTGAAGTGTGACTCTATTTATAAACAACAACCATTTCTTAAAATCACACACACACACACATACAACCTTATTATTCAGTTTTCCCCCCTACTGACTGGTTATATCCATCCATTTACGATTCTTCTAGGGTTAGCCTAGAGATAGAGCAGGCATCCTTGATTTATTCACATTTACCACACATGACATTTTCACCCATGTCCCGGACAATGCAAGGGCCTTAGAACATTCTAACTCCATTTACCCCCTTCCTGACTCATGTGCTACTGTGTTGTGTATTTTAATTTTCTCTCATATTTTAAACATTAGTTGTATTGTTTTGTACAACCAAGATTCATTTGTATTTATCCATATTTCCCTTTCTATTGGCCTTCTTTCCTTCCTGAATATCCAAGCTTCCATCTGGGACCACTTTCCTTCTGCCTGGAGCCTCCCCTTTTATATCTATTTTTATATTTGAACCATTCATATGGTTCAAAATTCAAAAGAAGAGAAGTGTTCTGTGATAGATGCCTCTCTCTCCCACCCCTGCCCCCAGCCCCAAACTATATATTTGCATGTGTATATAGAACATTACTTGGAACGATACACGCCAGATTGAGAGGGGTGGCTTGTCTGTGTGGTCTGAAACGTCTGTGAGGATAATGGATTCCTGTCTCCTGTGTGCAAAGGAAAGTCAGGACCCGGGACAGGCAGCCAGGAGACCCAGTCTTTTCTGACTGACAGCCTCTCACTGTGTCTCTCAGTGCACACAGCCTCTCTGCACTATCTGTGTCCTCTTTTGATCCTTGCCCCAGCCCTGTGGGCCAGAAGGGGCAAGGTTCCCCATTTCCAGGACAGCTACTGCCCACGGCTGCTGGGTACCATTTTATATTCATCAACTCATTCAGTTCTCACAACAACTATACTAGCATTGTCACCATTTTACAGATGAGCAAACTGAGGCAAAGAGAAGTTCAAGAACTTCTCTGCCACAGAGCCAGGATTCAGACTAAACCCAAACAGCCCAATTCCAGAGCCCAAGCTATTACTAACTCCATTTTACTGATGAGGAAATGGAGGCCCCAAAATGTTGAGCCATATGCTCTAATTCACACAGTCAGTAGCTGCAGAGCAAGAACTCATATCTGTGGTCTGGGGATCGATACCCATACCCCAACCCCCAAGACCAGTGGTTTTCCTCTGCACATTAGAATCACCCAGGGAGCTTTCAAAAACATCTATGTGTAGATGTTAGCCCAGACCAATCAAATCCGAATCTCTGATCCTGTTTTTACATCCCCGACCCTTCTCCCAGAAGATTCTAAAGTGTAGCCAGCGTTGAGAACCACTTCCCCGGGCCCACAGGTAGGCAGGGCTTGGGATCTGACTGCTTGGGTTTAGTTTCATTCAGACTTTGCCCCCAGTGACGTCGGGCAACCTGCTTTTACATTTCTGTGCTGGCTCTGTTTCCTCACCTGTCAGATTGGATCATTAGCCTGTCTTCTTTTTTTTTTTTTTTTTTTGCGGTACGCGGGCCTCTCACTGCTGCGGCCCCTCCCATTGCGGAGCACAGGCTCCAGACGCACAGGCTCAGTGGCCGTGGCTCACGGGCCCAGCCGCTCCGCGGCATGTGGGATCTTCCCAGACCGGGGCACGAACCTGTGTCCCCTGCATCAGCAGGCGGACTCTCAACCACTGCGCCACCAGGGAAGCCCAAGAGTGTCTTCTTCATTGGAGGATGAGTGAGATAATCCATGCAAAGCACTTGGAACAGTGTCTGGAACAAAATCCATTTTAAACAGATGGCATTACTGTTACTATTATTATTATTACTATCTGTGTAGCTTTGTAGAGAGCCTGCCCGTCTCCCCTCAGGCTCTCCATCTGTGAAGGCACCTTGAGGTGTGAACTGCCTGGTCTTGAAAGGCGTCCTCTAGCTCCAGGGTGCTCATGTCAGTGTTAGCTGGCTGGATATCGAGGCTTTGCCACTCTTTGAGAAGCCCAGCCCTGCCCATTTTGCGCAGAGGCTGCAGCAAGCACATGCCTGGAGAACCAGGGACCTGCTTCTGTGGGCTGAGTCCAGGCTCTGATTATGGTGTTGATGCTACTCACAGCCAGGACATGCTATGCTGGGCTGTGCGGAGAGAAATCGCCCATGGTGGGGAGTGGCGGACAGGGCTCCAGCTGCCCCCAGAGAAAGACAGAGGGCCCTAGGTGGAGGGTCCCTCCGAGAGGCAGGGCGGGGGACCCTGGCAGAGCAGGGGACCCTGTGCCCACTTCCTACCAGTGCCCAGAGCACATGGTGCCAGTCCTTGCCACCAAGTGCCATTCGCACCAATGCATAATTCACGCGCCCATGTGCCAATCTGTGCCAGCTTTAATTAGCTCCTAACTTTTTGTCATTCATTTTGCTGCGAATACCTTATAAATAAATCATGGGAGAGGGGAGCAGGGAGCGGGGCAGGAACGTGAGGGGAGGAGCCTGGCTCCTTAGGCCTCATGGTGGAGAGAGAAACTTTCTGTAGAGGGGGCTAGGGAAGCCATGCCCTTGGGGGTTCCCCGGGGACCCTCGACTCTGCAGATGGGTGGCCCCAGCCCACCCTGTTCGCCTTCCAGCCTCGCTCATTCACAAGCTGCATCGAGCCGCCACAGCTGTGCCGAGCTCTGAGGGCCCACAAAATACACTCAGGAGCACACATGCTTGGTTTATGGTGGCAGGCGCTGCCCCGGGAGATGGGAGCAGGCAGACGCAGACAGGAAGTAACAAAGCGCTCCGCACCAGCTCAGGGCTGGGAATAGAGGGGGAGTAGGAAACGGCGAAGTGGGAAAGGGATGCTGTTATGGAGGGTGCCCAGAGGAGAGGCGCTAAAAATAATAATCGACGCTCACGGGGAGGAGAGACTTGTTTGTGAGTGTTGTTTTGTTTTCACAGTTTATAAAGCACTTGAGTGTGTGTTTTTCTCTTTCGACCTGAATGGCAACCTTGGGAGGTATTCAGGGAGGCTGGGGGCTATGCGCCCATTGACTGCTGAGGACACTGAGGCTCAGACAAGTCGGCTAAGACCCAGGTCCACTGCATTCTATCTCCTGAGCCTTGCATTACACCCCCCAGCCTCGCCTCCATTCCTGGGGAAGAAAGGAGGGGTGGAAAGCTCCCCAGTGGGGCCGGGGTGCCGAGGGGCTGAGGGGGAAGCCAATCCAGTCCCAGGTGGTTTAATAGGATGGACAGATTTAAAAGAGCAGATCTGGATTCCCTCCCCCTACCTTCCTCCTGTCCTTTCTCATTGAGAGTGCCGGTGGGTCAGCAGATTATTTGGTATTTTAGGGATACAGAGACAGTGAAGGGGAGATGCCCATTCCTCCAAGATGCCAGCCCAGGGCCACTGTGGGACAGTGCAGCCTCTTCCTCTCCATCCTTTAGCTCATCGTGCCTTTCAGTATTATCATGCATCATACTGGACATCTTCGCCTCCAAGCCCCTCCCCCTCCCCCACCAGCTTCATTTGCTCAGTGATCCCCAGGCCCAGGTGTGGCATACCAGGCCCTTCATGGTCCAGCCCTACCCCTCTCCTGAGACTCCTCTCTCACCTCTCCCAGCACACCTTGGTCCAGCCCTACTGCCCCACTACCTGAGGCCTCTAAACTGTTTGATGCCCCTGTGACTTTGTACACACACAGCCCCCTCTACCACAGACGCCCTTGCTGGCCTTATCTGGCCAGGAGCACTCATCTTTCAAGGCTCTGCTTACGTGGTCCCAGTCTCCTTGGTTAGGGTGGACTGTACCCTTCTTGGGGGTCCCTCTGTCACTGCTGAACCTGGTCCTGGCCTCAAGAATGGCATCGTCTTATGCCTATATCTGTCATTCCAACTGGACTGTAGCTTCTCTGAGGACCAGAATAATGTCATATACTTCTCTGTGTTCTTAGCACCCAGTCCAGAGCCTGGAACACTACGGACCCTCCAGGAAACCTCGCTAGATGAATGAACAAAGACATGGTCCCCGTCTTTGAGGATCCTAAAATCAAATGTGTCTCTGAGCTAAAGATGAACTTGAACCCACTACAGAGATGTGGCCACTTCTGGAAATACCTGGACAAGGTCATTGCGATTTGGAAGGAGCCAGTATAGCAATTCTTTCTTTTTCTTCTTTCCTTCCTCCCCTCCCTGCTTTCCTTCCCTCTCTCTTTCTTACCCTCCCTCCCTTCCTTCCTTCCTTCCTTCCTTTCCTTCTTTCTTAAATCTTGGGAAAGGGGGGATGGAGGTACTCTGGCAATGCTGACCCCATGTTGTACTGTAATCCCCTACAACTGACAGGACAATCCTCATATGGTCCATACCAGGCAGGGTTCTCATGGTTGCCAGCAATAGAAATAAGCCCTGGCTAATTGATTCAGAAAATGAATTTACTAGTTAGATAAGGCGGCGTGCTTGAAGAATCAAACAGAGGCTGCAGGACAGGCCCAGAAAACAGACAGGAACCAAACGAGGCAGGTAGCCAAGAATGCAGCTGAGAATGAAGCCCAGGTCAGGCCTCAAGTGCTGTCGGTCAGGGTTTGGTACTTTCCATAACTTCTAAACTATTCTAAACTATTTCTAAACTTTGTGATTCTCTTCAAGGTTCAAAGTTGAGAGGGGAGCTTCTGATTGGCTGGCCGGGGCCTTGTGCTCTGCCCTGTGGCCAGGAGTTGAGATGATGGAGGACCTTCCCTTTTAGTTGTTACAGTTAAAGCAGGGCCTGGTCTTTCCTCAGGGAGGAGCTCCCCTCAGTAGGACAGGGGTTTGCATGATGCTGGGCCCTGGGCAAGTAGCATCTCTATGGTTCTTTACGGTTGTCAAAGTGCTCTCACACTGCCCCAGGAGGAAGGCTGGGCAGATGCCATGACCTCAATTACAGAAATGGAAACCAGAGCTCAGAGAGGCTGAGAGACTTGTCCAAAGACACATAAAGTGGTAAGAGGTGCCCCAAAGGTTTGAGTGAGAGGCAATGGTTTCCTAAGGAAAGGCAGGTGGGGAGAACTCTGAGTTGTTGGTGGACAACCCTGACATAGTTTGAGAGATGGAAACCCCAGCCAGGAAAAAAGGCCAGAATTCCGGGGATTAATCTCCTGGAGATTAGAAGGTGCTGGTTCAGAGGATAGAGGCTGAGTTCTTTTTACCAGCTCTGAGTCTCCTGCAAACGCTGCCATCCTGCATTTGTCTGCTTCATGTGCAGAACAGCAGGACTACTACTCACTTCTAGGGTCAGAAAACTCCCACAACTCCTGCGGGGAGAGTCCATGTGCATGCCCCCGGACCTTTGCTCATGCGCTTGCCTCCACCTGAGATGCCCCTTTGCTTTTGCTGCCTGTGGAACTCCTGATCATTACAGCAAAACTCAGCTCTGAAGTCTCCTTGTCTAGACAGCGTTTCTGGATTCAGCTTTCTTGAGAATCCATCACCCCACTCTCCTTGGGCTACCTCTCCGCTTTGCAACACTTAGCCTGCCAGTCTATACTTGATTTACATGTCTGTCTCCCTCTTGGACTGGGACTGCCTCAAAGACAGGGATGCCTGTTATTCACAGTTGTGTCCCCAGTGTGCGGTACTGGCTTGTTCCCCTCAGATCCATTCCCTGCTCTCCTCTGCTGTGCTTCGAATCATAGCAGGGCTGACCCCAAATCCCACCTGAGCCTGCAGCTTCTGGCTGGGGTTGGCCAAAGGGAGGCACGGGGGGGAGGCCAGAGGGCTGGGGGAAGGGAGAAGTCAGGGTATCTGTTCTTCACACTTGACCTTAAGCAGTGTCTCTGGCAGTAGCTGTTTCTCTGGCTCCCACCAGCCACGTCCACTGTGGTTCCATCTTCTGCTGCGTGACCCTGATCCTGGTGACTCTGCTTCCTCCCTTCATCCCTCCAGCCTTGGGGGCTAGCAACTTTCTGCTGTTGCTGAACTCTGGGTTACCTCACCATCCCCCGTTTGAATTCTCAGCTCTTCCATCACTGTGCAACCAAATTTGCTTTGAATCCCGTTACACACTCAGAGCAGTTCTGTGGGCTGGCTGCACTCGGATAGACACCCAGGTTCCTAGCATGGTGCTTGGCACAGAGTGGGCACTTGACAAATGCTTGTGGAATAAAAGTGGTGGCCAAAGAGGTTCTGTGAACAGACGTATGATGCCCACTTGGGAGGAGGTGATGGTCTCCCTGAATTCAGTGCTGTTTTGTTCATGTGTAAAATGACTACAGACAGGCTGAGGAGTCACAGTTTAAGACAGAAGGTGGCAAACCAGAAAGAAAGAAGGTTTGGGGATTGGAGAAACTTTGAAGAGCACCTCCTCTAGTACTTTCATTTTGTGAATGAGGAACAGGAGGCAAAGAGAGGTCGCGTTTACCCAAAAGCAGACAGAGAACAGTCTGATATTCAGAACCCAGATCTCCCAACTCCTGGCTCCATCACCCTGTCTTAAACTGTGACCCCCTGAGACCTGTCAGAGCACATCTCCGGCTCTGCCCTTTGTCCTCAAGCCCCAGACTCATGTGTCTAATGGCCTACCTGACATCTGTCTTCAGTCATCTCACAATGGACACATCCCGGGGCAGGGGGGCTCTTGCTGCTTTCCCTGTGGTGGTCCTCTTCCCTTGTTCCCCGTCTCAGGAAACAGCACCCTGTCCATCTACTTCCACAAGCCAGAAACCTGGGGTCTCCTTGACACCACCCTCTGCCTCACCCTATAATCACTTCCTCTCCTAGTCCTGTAGATTTTTACCTCCTGAATATCCCTTCTTTCCACTTCAGCACTACCACCCCGGGCTAGGACTCTGACACCTGGACAGCTGCAGTAGCCTACAGAGATGTGAGCTCCAAGAGGGTGGGTATATGTGCACACACACTTGTGTGTGTGTTTTGTTCACTGATGTGTCCCACGTGTCAAGATTCACAGGGGTTAGCAACTTTTTGTAAAGGGCCAGATAGTAAATATTTTAGGTTTTGCGGGCTGTGGAGTCTCTGCTGCAACTCCTTAACTCTGCAGTTGTACTGTGACAGGAGCCACAGCCTGTTGGGCATGTCTGTGTTCCACTAAAACTTTCTGTACAAAAATGGGGGGCAAGATGGATTTGGCCTGAAAGCTGCAGTTTGCTGTTCCTGGTTGAGAAGTTCCTGCCACACAGGAGATAAGTAAATATTTCTAATTGAAGAACTATGCTCTTATCATCTATTACCTCCCAATCAATTCCCCATTGTTCCAACTACAAATCAGATCATGACACTTCCACCCCTCCACCTCCATCCCAACCACCTGCTTCAAAGCCTCCACTCTTAGGATAGAGATCAAACCCTGATTAAGGCCAACACGCCCTGCACAGTCTGGCCCTTTCTCCCACTGTGGCTTTGCACTCACCGGCCTCCTCACCCTTCCAGTGCTCCAGCCTCTCTGGCCTTCCTTCACTTCCTTATGTATGCCAGTTCCTTCTTACCACAGGGCCTTTGCACATGTTGTTTCTTCTGCCTAAAATCAACTCTCTCTCCATCGCTTATCCTTCAGATCTCAGCTCAGTGTTACCTCCTTCAGGAAATCTTCCCTGATCCCCTAGGCCAGGTGCCATTAAAACACTCCTTTTCCTAGCATTGATTCCGACTCTAATTTTACCTGTTTATGTGTTTCATTGACCGTCTGTTTTCCCCATCAGAGGAGATCTGCAAGGTACAACGACCAAACCTATTTTTTTTTTTCTCCATCACATCCCCAGAACCTATTTCCATTAGCTAGTACATAGTAGCAGTAATGAATGAATGGTAAAGAACAGGAGCTTTGGAATCAGGCAGATTCTAGGTTCGGTACCTGACTCCACCACATGGGTAAACTCACTCACCTCCCTAAAGCCCATTTTATTGTTGTAAAGCCAGACTAATGACAGGACCTCCCAGAAAGGCTATGTTGAGGACAGAATGAACTGAAGCGGGAAGTCTCAGCCCAGAGCCTGGCTCTCGGCAGCTATTGTCAATGTGCTGACAATATGGCAACAGTGACAGATCCAGACATCCTATCACATGAGAAATAGTTAAAAGAATGCCGAATGTTTAGCCCTGGGAAGTAAAGACTAAGGCTAGGGAATGACCCTCTTCAACTATGCGAATATAGACTCTTCCTGACTCCAG